>PVIH01012302.1:0-46603 GCA_004025045.1 Sigmodon hispidus | reverse complement strand
GGGGCTGGGCCTGCTTCCCAGGTGGTGCTCCTCAGACCAGAAGTGGAAGAAGAGTTTTAAGGAGTTCCCCTCTGTTCTGTCTGAGGGAGTCCAGGAAGTGACTTCAACTGTCCCTGTCCTTGGTGTCACTTAAAGCTTAGTATCTTAGGCTAGAAGTCCCTTTGATTAAGTTGGTGCTTAGTGCTAGGGAAACGGAATGATGCTGTCTTGGTGTTCAGCTACTGAAGCCAGGGCTTGCGAGACCACATTAGTTCATTCATTCATACATTTTGTTCAGGCAGTGTCTCCAGAGTATGCGCCTTCTGGGCTGAGTGCTCGCTCAGAAGGAACAGGCAGGAAGGTGGGAAGGTGAACCCGGATGGTTGCTCAGAGCTCTGTGGTTCCTGCCTGAGTATTTTTTCCTTGAGAGAAGAACCAAAGTCACTTGGATGAGGTGGGATAGAGGAGAAAACCAACCCAGGCTCAAGACCTCATTTTCATCCACACCCTGATCCACAGCAGAGCCCCCTGGACAAGAGGATAGCCTAGCAGGTGTTTAGAAGCAACCTGTATGGGGTGGGGGTATAATCACAGACTTTCAGTCCTTGCCTCCAATGTAGGCCATTTGCACTCTGAAATTGTATTGTTGCTATTGTTTTAAATTTATCTTTATAATGTCCAGTATAGGTGTGTTTGTGTATAATCTGTATGTGTGAGTGCAGTTGCCCGAGGAAGCTAGAAGCTGGATCCCCTGGAGCTAGAGTTACAGGGAATAGCATCATGGTCTACAAAAGCTGTCCCTTTTCAAACCTGTCCTCAGGAAGCACATGCTCCAGTAGGAGAGGGTAGGAAACTTGTACCTGAAAACAGTTCACTTGCATCAAATGAGAGAAGCTAGTAAGGGAGCTATGGAGAGAATACAATGGGCAAGGGATGGGTGCAGGGTCAAGAAGAGGGCTGGGGTGGGTCACAGCTCTAATCAGGAAGCCAAGTGAGGGCTCAGAGGGAAGTGAACTGGCAGCTGGAGATTACCTAGTCCCAGGCCAGGGTCCTAAAGCAGATTGAGGCAAGAAGGTCAGACAGATAGGAAGCTGGTGATGGTTTTGAGGGCTGTGTGACATTTCCTGATTTTTCCTTAAATGCTGGGAGCAAGGGAGCAGAGCAGTGTTATGGGTGTGTGGTCTGGCTGAGGTTTCCAATAGGTCTTTCCCTGTTGTCCTCGAAAAGAAAATGTAAGAACAAGTGGCTGAGCAGGAAGCAGGAAATCAGAGGGAGAGTTCTGGAAATAATTCAGGCAGGAGAGTAGAGAATAGAGAAGAGACCGGATTCTAGAGAGATCTGGGTAGAAAAGTAGGTGAGGTTTTCTGTCTATGGATAAGGATGAGGAAATGGAGCATAGCCACAGAGTTACATATTGTACGAATTCTAGTTAATATATAATGAAAACCCAGAGCCACATATGGGGGAAAAGCTGGAATATCAGAAAGAGGAAACAGACCACAGTCAATTCTCACCCAGCCAACTTCTCAGGCCAAACAGGGTAAATGTTATCTTCAAGAGTCCTCTGCCTAGCTAGTTGCTCCTACAGAATGTCTGAATCTCTGCTTCTCCTGACTTAAATATCTTCCCTGCCCAGTTGCTTTGCTTCCTGGTTCAGCTCTGCATAATAATCCTAGAGTTAGGATTAAAGATGTGAGCTACTTGCTGCTTGGCTGTTAGGCTTTGAACTCACAGAAATACAGAAAGATCTCTGCCATCCCAGGTGATAGGATTAAAGGCTTGGGTCACTACTTGGTCATTCCCAGTGATGGGATTAAAGATATGAGTCACCACTCTGACCCTTGTGGCTTGACTATAGGTGATTCTGTTCTCTGATATTCCAGGCTCATTTTATTAAATATAAAATGTATTACCACATATCCCCTTTTGTGTCAAAAATAAAAAAGGTTGGGGCTGGAGAGATGGCTCAGCGGTTAAGAGCACCGTCTGCTCTTCCAGAGGACCCGGGTTCGATTCCCAGCACCCACATGGCAGCTAACAACTGTCTGTAGTTCCAGTTCCAGGCAAACACCAAGGCAAATAAATAAATAAAGTTTTAAAAAAAAATAAAATAAAATAAAAAAGGTTATAACTAACATAAGAAAATCTATCTACAATAGGTATAATAATTATATATAATATATGCAAGCAATAATTACAATAATAATGAGTAATGTCCAGTTCATTAACAATTGACAAATTCAAAGACAATATTCCGTTATTTTTTTTGTTGTTGTTGTTGTAAATCGTTTTGGCCTGGATTTTCTGGGCCTGGACCAAAGGTTTAGTCTCACTCTCAGCCCCACTTAGGTCCAAATAATCACACACAAGCTTATATTATTTCTATGCTGATTGACCTAGGGACTAGACATATAATTTGCTAACTCCTTCATCTCAACTCAATCCATCTTGTTCAGCTGTGCAGCTCGGTACCTTTGCTAAGAGCAGCATTTCCTGTGCATCTCCTGGCAGCTGTTTATTTATCATACCTTGTAGAGTTTAACTTGATCTCTCAATGATTGCTTGCCCTGTAGGATTGTGTTTAATATGCTTTATATTATAATAGTAAAAAAATTGGTTTCATTTGACTAGAGACATATGCTGGAGCATTGTCAGTCTTAATTTGTACAGGTATTTCCAGGATGGCCATAACTTCTGGTAAATGTGTGATTACAGAATCAGCCTTTTCTGAACTCAAAGCAATTGCCCATTGAAATTCTGAAAATATATTTATTGTATGATGTACATATCTTAATTTTTCAAATTCTATAAAATGAAACACATCCATCTGCAGAATTTCATTTCTATGTATACCTTTATGATTGCTTTCTGCTGGTAATGGAGTTTGGATACAGAAGGAACAGGTCGGACGTCTTTTCACAATTTCTTTGGCTTGTTGCCAAGTGATGGAGAAATCTTTGCTATTAATGTAATTTTTTTATGAAACTCTGAGGCCTCTAGCACATTTCCTATTAATAATTTATCAATTTCATTATTATCTTGTGCTAGAGAGCCTGGCAGACCCATATGGGATCAAATATGTGTTACATAAAAGGGATGGTTTCTATTCCTGATTATTTCTTGTAACAGAATAAATAATGAAGTTAGTTCTGACTCGTCATTAACAAAATCAGCAGTTTCAATGTGTAAAACAACTCTTTCTGCATACTGAGAGTCAGTGACTATGTTAAGAGGCTCTGCAAAATCCATTAATATCATTATAATAGCATTAATTCTGATTTTTGAACAGAATTATAAGGGCTTTGAGCCACTTTCTTTACATCTTCTGCTTTGTAACCTGCCTTTCCTGATTTGTTTGCATCATTATAAAATATAAGGGCTCCAGAAATTGGTGCATCCTATAAAACATGAGGAAAAATTCTGTTAGTTTTCTTTATAAATTCAATTCTTTTGTTTTGAGAATGTTTATTGTTAATATGTCCCAAAAAATTACTGCAAGCTGTTTGCTAAGGTTCACTTTCTGCCCATAATTGATATATTTCTTCATTAGTTAAAGGTACAACAATTTCTGCTGGGTCCATTTCTGTCAATTGACAAAGTCTTAATTTTTCTTTAAAAATCAAATCAAAGGCTGGAGAGATGGCTCAGAGGTTAAGAGCACTGACTGTTCTTCCAGAGGACCTGAGTTCAATTGCTGGCATCCACATGGCAGCTAATAACTATCTGTAATTCCAAGATCTGACACCCTTACACAGTTATGCATGTGGGCAAAGCACCAATTCATATAAAAAAAAATTAAAAAATCAAGTCAAATTTTTTCCATATCTTTAATTTTTTACTTGGTTTATGTGATAGAAATATCTATTCCAATATAATATTTTCCCTTTGCATTAAAATTCCTGTAGGGGAATGCTTGAGGGCAAGATAACTAGAATGTAATTAAGGTTTGGATCCATATGATCCACATGTGCATCTTGTAATTTCTTTTCCACCAAAGCCAATTCTCTCTCAACTTCAGCTGACAATTCTGTTGGACTATTCGGGTCCTTGTCACCATTCAAGGTTTTCAACAAATTATCCAGTTCATCATTTTTTATCCCAGTAGTGGTCCAGAAATTGGAAATGTCTCCTAGGAATCTTTGGAAATTATTATGAGTCCACAATCTATCTATCCTGATTTGTACCTTTTGACCTATTTTGTTTCCTAAATAATTAATAAAATCTTCTCTTTGCATTTTTCCAGGAGCAATTTGTAATCCTCAAACTGGCAAAATTTCTTTCACTTCTTTATTCTTTCTAATGTATCTATATTTGAATCAGCCAGCAAGATATCATCCATGTAATGAAATGATAGATTGTGGGAATTTGTTACCTATCACTTATCTTGGCACAGAGTGGGGCTATTTAACATTCCCTGTGGGAGAACCCTCCATTGAGATCTCTTTACAGGCCAAGAATTATTATAAGTGGGCAATATAAAGGCAAATTTTTCTTTGTCCTGTTCTTGTAGTGGTATCATGAAGAAACAGTCTTTTAAGTCAATAACTATAATAGGCCATTCTTTAGGTAACAGAGAAGGCAAAGAAATTCCAGAGAGTAGAGAGTGCATTGGCTGAATCACTTTGTTTACTACCCTTAGATCTGTTTCTATTCTCTATTGTCCAGATTTCTTTTTTTTTTTTTAAAAAAAAAAAGATTTATTTATTTATTATGTATACAGTATACAGAAGAGGGCACCAGATATCATCATAGATGATTGTGAGCTACCATGTGGTTGCTGGGAATTGAACTCAGGTCCTCTGGAAGAACAATCAGTGCTCTTAACCACTGAGCCATCTCTCCAGCCCCCTAGATTTCTTTTTGATAACAAATATAGGAGAATTACAAGAGCTGGTTGATTCTTCAATATGCTGAGCATTTAACTATCTCAATTTCTGCTCCTTCTGCCTTAAATATCTTCTCCACCCAGTTGCTTTGCTTCCAGGTTCAACTCTGCATCATAATCCTAAAGTTAGGATTAAAGATGTGAGCTACTGCTGCTTGGCTGTTAGGCTTTGAACTCACAGAAATACAGAAAGATCTCTGCCATCCCAAGTGATGGGATTAAAGGCATGAGTAACTACTCTCTGACCTTCATGGCTTTGCTGTAGGTGATTCTGTTCTCTGATATTCCAAGCTCATTTTATTAAATATAAAATATATCACTACAATTGCACTTAATTTTTGTGTGTACATGAGGGGTCTGTTTTTGTCTGAGACAGTCTTGCTAGTGTTGGGCCTGTGTCTCAAGTCCTCCAACAAGACTACCATGGAGTTGACTGTCTGATGCAAAAACAAAGCAAGGGCCTTGTCCAGCACTCCCATCACAGCAAGAGAAGGAGGAAGCCCAAGCCCTGATTACAAAGAGTTTATAAAACGAACAAAAAAATCTTAAGCAGCGTGCTGTATGTCTTGGCATTTTAGGACTGGGTAAGGAGACATAGAATGAGATGATCTTTTAAATTATTGGTCATGTTATAGGTGCATAATGGCTAACAATTGGCAGGATGTCTTCAGGAAACTATAGGATGCTAACAGAATTTATGGTAGGATATAGGATACCTGCAGAGGTATCTGGCTCTTGTTAAATACTACTACCATGCACCTTGTTTGACTGTGTCAGGAATGTTTGCTTTGATCTCTATTGTTACAGCACATTTTAGGGCCTAAAGTTCAGCTCCTGATCACTAGATGCCTTCATATGGAGGTCTGTTCTCAGGATGGTGTTGGTTTTGCTCTTTCACTAGTAGCCTAGCATAGGCTCGTTATGAAGCTAGGATGATAAGTATGTATCACTACATTTGACTTCCCTCCTGATCTTTTGGACAAAGTGAATGGGGTTTGTTGATGGATAGTATTTCAGAAGTGAGGCAAAGAGAGAAAGCTGGGCTGCCCAGGAAGATTCTGTCCTGAAGGAAGGAGGGAGATAGAGATATTGGGAGGGAAGGGTGGAGAAAGGAAGACATTGGCAGTTGCCAAGATAGACAGGCAGCGGAAGAGGTGTCCCAGCTCCCAACTTGTGGTGTTTGATATATCCCGTAGATGGTCCTAGCAATAGTTCTGGAGGAATAAGCTGGGATGCAGGAATGAACATGTACCTGATGTCTCCAAGGAGACTGTGCCCGATCAGAACACACCTCCCACAAGGATAGGCACCCAGATTAAGATCTTCATGAGATCAGAGCAATCTCCAATCCTTGCTCCCCCAGGGTACTTGGTTGTGGCTATAGTGTGTCTTTGTCTTGATACATGTTTCCAATAGCTTGTTGTGACCAGGTAACAGCTAAGCATTTACATTGCCACTCACCATTCCTGCGGGGAAGGTGGGGGTGCGTCTGCCATTACTTGCACTTGGAAAGTGAAGTTCAGAAGGTTGCAGAAACCAGCCATCTCCATGACTCAAAAGTAGCAGAACTGAGCATCATTACATACCTGTAATGATGACACTTGGGAGGTAAAGGCAGAGGAATAAAGAGTTCAAAGCTAGCCTAAATCACATAGTGAGTTCAAGGGTTACACAAGAACTTAGCTCAGGCAAGCAAACTGGCAGAGCTGTACTTCATCTATGGCATCAATGCTGGGTTCTCTGGTGACCTTAAAAAGTAAAGCCCGTGGCCTGCCAAATATACTGTGGACCCTCACTCCCTTGTCACTTACTTAATGACTTCTGGTTTGCTCCATGGCATCTGGCCCTGTACTGAAAGCTGGATGGGTTTGGTGCTGCACAGGAGGAGAACAGAGGAAGGCATTGGGTACCCCATAATGGTCTGCAAGACTCAGGGGGAAAAGGCGTTTTCTGGTACATGTATCCAGGAAGAATGGGTTGGGAGAAACTGTCACATGGCATCCCCAAAGCCAGAATATTTGTCCTGGCTCCACAATATCGACTATCCCCGAAGCTGTTGCCCCAGCTCATGGTGTTCACTTTCTCCTCTGTAAACTTAACCCAGCAACACCCCTGTTATATAGTTCAGTAACCTGCTTTGAGCTAGCCACAGGATAATAACCCTGTGAGAATAGTCATAAAATGCTGGAAAGCTTTGGGGAACTTTGTTACTCTCACTGAGCTGGTTTCAGAGGTGACACATGACTGGTGTGATGACATATGCCTGGAAACCAGGTACTCTAGCAATAGAGGTAGAATGGTCCAAAGTTCAAAGCCAGCCTGAGGAATTTAGCAAGCCTTGAGATAAAAAGGGAAACAAACATGAAGATAAAGCCTTGTGGTAGAGTGCCTGGCTTGCTTGGGTGAAATCCAGTGCCACCAAAATGGGGAAAATTCATTCAACATATAGGGTGGCTTGTGTGTGTGTGTGTGTGTGTGTGTGTGTGTGTGTGTGTGTGTGTGTGTGTGTGTGTGGTGATGGTGGTGGTGCTGGGGCATCATGCCATGGTGCCTGTGTGGAGGTCAGAGGACAACCCTGAGAAGTTGGTTCTCTCCCACCATGGGTGTTTTGGGGACGTGTCCTTGGTGGCAAGTGCTTTTACCCTGAGTCAATTTCTCTCCCTCTCAACATGTAGCTTTGAAAGCTTCATATACAGTCAACTGGAAGAAGGTGCCTATTTTTGTATTTACACGTAACTGCTGGAGGAAGAAAGATCTGCTTGCTTGTAGCCACAGAGATAGCCTGTGTAGCAGGCTTTCTTTCAGGCGCACTGCCAGCTCCCAAACCGTGACTCGGAGACTCGCAGTTGCGAATGCTCGGCCTTATCTTATGCTTGTCCACTAGCTCTTAGAGCTTAATTTAACCCGGTTTTCTTCATCTACATTTTGCCTCAGGGCCTTTTATCTCTCATTTTCAATGTCCTACTCCTTGTCCGGCTGGTTGTCTGGCCCTGGATGTCTGCCTCTCTTTCTCCTTCATTCTTCTTGTCTCTTCTCTCTCAAGCATAGAGTCGTCCTCCTGCTCCTCCTCCTCCTCCTCCTCCTCCTCCTTCCCTCTGCCAGCCAGCCCTGCCTGTCCCTCTAACTGCCTTGCTTTTGGTCACTTAGTTTTTCATTAGACCAGTCAGGTGCCTTAGTCAAACAACACGTCTTTACATAATTAAACAAATACAGCATAAACAAATGTAAGACATCTTTACGTAGTTAAACAAATGCAGCATAAACAAATATAACACATCTTTGCCTAGTTAAAGTAATAGTCCACAACAATCCTTTGCGTGCGCGCATCTGTTTCTGTGTGTACCACAGAGCATATGAGACAGGTCTCTTGTCTTGCAGCAGTGTATGCCAGATTATCTGGCTCACACAGGGATTCTGTCTCCACCTCCCATCTGGCCCTAGAAGCACCAGAGTTACAGATGTGGCCTCTGTGCTCCCCTTTATGTGGACGCTAGAATTCGAACTCTGATCCTCACACCCGTGAGGCAAGTGCTTTGTCAGTTGAGACATCTTCTTATAGATACCTTTAAAAGCTCATAACCTGGATTGGTGTCAGGGTACTTAGCATATTTGGCTCAATACCCAGGACCAGAAACAAAGACAAAAGTCATAGCTGGGATGCCTAGAGGCTTAGTATGAAATGTGAGGTCCAAAGGTCCACTTTTCCCAGTTAAGAGCTTCCTGGAGACAGGTGGGGTGTGTTCTCATTCAAATGTTTGCACAGTGGAACACACAGAGTTGACGGTGGACCTTCTAGAATAACATACTACAACACTATGCTGGTTGAAAAAAACCAGACAGACACTATGCAGTTTCATTTATGGGAAGATCCATGCTGGGCAGAATCATCCATTGCATGAGAGTTAGGGTGGGTTCTCTGTGGTGAACAGTGGTGGGGAGGGCCCCATGACACCCCCCCACCCCCCCACCCCCGCCACCAGTGTTAGACTCTTGATGTGGGTGCTGTTTACATAGCTGAATGCACCTGAATGGAAAAAAATCATGGAGGTTTCTACTTCAGAGATATATGTGCTTTTCGATAACGATATTACATTTGAATTTTAAAATGGGGTTGGCAGGAATGGTGGCATACACTAGTAATCTCAGCACTTGGGAGGTGAAGAGAGGATGATCAAGAATTTAAGGCCAGCCTGGGTTACAAGAGACCCGACCTCATAAAAAGAAAACAGTACAAGAAATTCTGGAGAGGGGGGGAGGGTAGGAAAGGTAAGGGGCGGGGCTGTGTTCGCCTCCTCTCCATCTTCCCGATCAGGTTAGACCCAGCTCTGTGATTGACAAGACAGGAACTCAGCAGGAGTGTGTGGGTATTCAGCTTATCCAGTCTGAATGGAAACATAAAATGGTGGTACGTGTATCTGATCCCAGCTCATGGGAAGCTCAGACCAGGAGGATCATGCATTTGAGGCCAGCCTGTACTACTTAGTGAAACCTTGTCTCAAAAACCCTATGGTGGCGCCTGCCTCTTCCCAGCATGCAAGAGGCAAAGGCAGGTGAATCTCAGTGAGTTCAAGCCCAGCCTGGTCTACAGAGTGGGTTCCAGGACAGCCAGAACTGTTCCCAGGGAGAAACCCTGTCTCCGACAAAAACAAAGACAAACAACAGCAAAACCTATATCTTGGACTATAGCTCAGTAGCACAGTACCTGCCTAGCATATGCAAGCCTCTGAGTTTAATTTCCTAACAAGGAAGAAAGGAGAGAAAGAAGGGAGAGTGGGCAGAAGAGAAATATAAAGAGCAAATGAATATCTACTGCGCTCTATATAGGGCTTTGGAATGTGACATGTATGTGCCACAACCCCATTCTCCCTGTATGAACACACATACACATGGCTTGAGAGAGGCACCTCCAGGCCTCACATCCTGGCTGCAGGCTGTTATAGCTGCAGCAGTGGATTTTCTCCAAAGCATCCTTCAAGGCAGGAAAGCTGCTTCAAGAAGTGACACTGCCAACAAGTGCTGATCCTAGTTGAGAAGGGATGCTCAGGAGGGAAGAGGCTGCTCCTGCACCAGGATTTGCAGAGTTGGAAGAAGAGACAGGACCCACAGCAAAGGTGGGATGAATCTCAGAGCAGGTTCAGGATGGAGAGAGTTGGCTGGGGACTGGGGGGGAGGGGTGAGAGAAGGGGGGAGGGGGGAGGAGAATCCTGCAGGACCTGCCACCAGGGTGCACTGGGCTGTATAAGCAGCAGGAACCATTGCAACTTCGCTGGCATGTGACAGGGTCAAAGCTGTGTTTCAGGAAAGAGCAGCAGCAGTCAGAGCGTTGGAGGGCAGAGGGCTACCCTGCCAGAGAGGATTAGGGGAAAGACAGGCTAAAGAAAAGGAAGCAGGGTGTAATGGCCTTCCCTAGACACACAAGTGCAGGCCACTATACCTGGATTTAAAAAGAAAAACAAAGCTGGGCAGTGGTGATGGTGGACTATGCCTTTAATCCCAGCACTTAGGAGGCTGAAGCAGGCCGATCTTTTTAATTTGAGGCCAGTCTGATTTACAGAGTGAGTTCCAGGACAGCTAGGGCTACACAGAGAAACCCTGCCTCAAAAACAAACCAAAAAAGAAAAGAAAAGAAAAGAAAGAAAGAAAAAAACCCCACTGAGCTTCCCCTGAGCCATGAAGCGCCCACTAGTGCTTTCTTGTCTCATTTGGAAGTACCGAAGCAGCCAGGTCTTCAGAATCACACACGTTTAAGAGAAACTTCCAATTCTAGTAAGAGAAAACAAATGTGCTTCAGGAAAGGCAGATTCATGTGCATCTGTGACTCGCATAAAGATTAAATGATAGTTAGAAGGTAGGCGGTATATCCTCAGGCAACACTTGTCTCTAGGTGGATGGGATGGTGGGTGGTTGTCTCATTATTTGTTTGTATTTTGGGGGCTTTTTGTAAAGAACAGCTAATGCTTTGTGAGAAGGGGGGAGGATGAGCACATTAGCTACCTTGGAGGAAACCATCTGAGTATAAAGCATTTGTGAATGAATTTATTACCTCACCATACTTATTCCAACAAGTATGGAGCTGTAAGTACAGTTCAAGGAAAAGCCTAACAAGAGAGTGGCAAACCACCCTGGGTAGCCTGTGGTACCTAAAACACAGACTTCCCAGGCTAGACCCAAGGCACTTCCACTGACTACAGACACTTGCTTACCTTTCAGCTTTCTAATTTGCTAAGATCGCTGCCCATCCCTTTGCTCTTGTGACTCTCAAGTCACTGATTAAGGTAGATGGGGCAGGCGATGGCCACCTCTTCTTTTTCTCTGTGGTATGTATATTTGTTCATACAGGAGTGTGCGCATCTGGAGATCCAAGGCTGATTGTTATCTATGCTTATTTTACTTTTATTACATTTACTTATTTTGAGGGGTGTGTACAGTTGCCACAGTGCCCATGTACAGATCAGAGAACAATGCTCAGGAAGTTGGTCTTCTGCTTCCCCTGTGGTTCTGGGGATAAAACTAAGTTTGTGAGGCTTGGCAGGTGGCTGGTGCCTTTGCTGAGCCATCTTGCTGATGCTCCACCTTTATTTTTGAGGCAGAGTCTCTCAGTAAACCTGAGCATAATCAGTTTTGCTAGACTAGCTGGCTAGTGAGCTTTGCCTGTCTCCCCCACTCACCCCCTATAGCCGTCACTGCCACTGCCACTTCAGCGTTGGGGTTACAAGTGTGGACTACCATTCTGGGTTGGCTTAAAAACAGAGAGAGAGAGAGAGAGAGAGAGAGAGAGAGAGAGAGAGAGAGAGAGAGGAAGAAGGAGGGAGGGAGGGAGGGAGGGAGGGAGGGAGGGAGGGAGGAAGAAACTGGGATTCCAGGGATCCAAACTCGAGTCTCCATGCTTAGGCAAAAAACAAAAAAAAGCCATCCACCTAGCCTTGCCACACCATCTTAAAGACACTTAAGGGTCCAGGACGCTCTATCCTTGCCTGAGAGAGGTCTGGAGACAGAGGTTTTGTTTTATGTTCATTTTGAGAAAAATGGTGGGGGTTGCGGGGGTGGGGGGATTAAGAATATCGAAGAACACTGTTAGCCTGGGAGGGGTGGAATGTAAAGAGACATAAGTGACCTTGCAGAATAATGGGGATATTACGTCTTTATTATGGCAATGACATTGAGGGGTTATTCAACTGTCAAACTCATTGAATTGTACACTTTAAATGGGTGCAGTGTATATTGCTCTTAAATTACCCC
This sequence comes from Sigmodon hispidus, assembly GCA_004025045.1. Classification (NCBI taxonomy): domain Eukaryota; kingdom Metazoa; phylum Chordata; class Mammalia; order Rodentia; family Cricetidae; genus Sigmodon; species Sigmodon hispidus. The sequence goes on along the minus strand of PVIH01012302.1, from coordinate 34,500 downwards.
TCAGTTAGAGTATGAGGAAATGAGGCGGGCCTCAGGCTCCCTAGGAGTTCACACCAGGTCATCCCTGCTCAACTACTCCCATGCATGCTCTGTCTCCAGCCACCTCCCTGAGGGACAACTATGCCTGCAGGCGGTTATCACAACACCAAACTGGTCTGTTTCTGCTCCCCCAGGACTCCAACCTGTCTCTATATACCAATACTCCGGACCTCACGCTCTGTTTCCAGAACTCTCTGCTGGCCTGGATCCCCTGCATCTATCTGTGGGCCGCCTTACCCTGCTACCTGTTCTACCTGAGAAAACACCAGCGTGGCTACATTGTCCTCACCCACTTATCCAGGCTCAAGACGGTCAGAGGCCAGGATTGCCCTCTGAGTAGGGAGACCTAGAAGATTCTGCTTCTGATGAACTCCTTGCCCCCATTGGCAGATAAACCAGTATTCCCAGCTTGCCCCTCCTTTATAGTTCTGGGTAGTAGATGCCTACCAACTGGGTTCATAGTCCTTCCCTGTTTAGAAAGCTATAAAATGTTCAAAGAGCAGAGCTTCCCATCACCCACCCTAGACACTTTTGAGTTGGCCCGGGCAGGTCTGACAGCTTTATAATGGCTGCATGAGAAGAAACCCCTCCCCAGTAGGGACCTGCACTGCCCTTAGGGATGCTGACTCCCAAATGTGCACTGTCCACAGGCCCTCGGTGTTCTGCTGTGGTGCATCTCATGGGTGGACCTCTTCTACTCCTTCCATGGCCTGATCTACGGCTCAGCCCCTCCTCCCATCTTCTTTGTCACACCCTTGGTGGTGGGGATTACCATGGTTAGTGTGGGCCCAGGAGACTGTGGGGAGGTCTCAGTGGGGTGTGGAGTATGCTAAGACCATGGGCTCTGAGGAAGAGGGTGGACACAGGGCAATTGTCAGAGGATGAAATGGCTCCAAAACATCTGCTCACAATAGAGGGGTTAGTTAGAGCGGGCCTCGATGGGTGTGCTTTGGCCTAGCTTTTCCTGCCCTTTCCACACAGCTGCTGGCCACATTGCTGATCCAGTATGAGCGGCTTCGTGGGGTACAGTCTTCAGGGGTGCTCATTATCTTCTGGCTCCTGTGTGTGATCTGCGCCATCATCCCCTTCCGCTCCAAGATCCTCTCAGTCATGGCAGAGGTAAGAAGGTCAGAACTTCCAGGCCGAGCCCTATTCAAGGGGATGGCTTCCAAGGTCAAGGTAAGTGCTGATTCTAGGCTCCTCTTCAATGCCAGGATTTCCTTTCTTCAGTACCTTTTTATGCTGTTCTTCTTTCACTTTCTGCAGCATGTCTGCTCAGTGGCAGGAAGTGGGAGATCTGGGCAATGCAAAGAAATAGGCCAAAGATCCCACTGTGGCTATGGGCTCCTGGCAGTGCTAAGGCAGGGGAAGGGGAGGGCAATTTTGAGAGTGCCACCGCCAAGTTCAATATCTAATGTGGATGCCAGTGTCGTGAACACACTCGCAGTGTACACGAAGTCCCATTCATTTGCTCTGTTTCTTCCCACGTGCTTCCTTGGGTTTTGCTCTTTGATGGTGGGTGGGATCGTGCACTGACAGCCAGGTGGCCCCCATCTCCCTCTCTCAGAAGGTCACAGGCAAGGAGCCAGCTGCTGATTTTTGTGTCAGCACAGTGCCTAGCTCAAGGCAAATCCTCGCCATGTCCCCATCCCCAACATCACAATGTTTCCCCACCACTCAGCAGCCTCTGGATGTTCCCAGAGGAGACTGACACCCAGCGTGCTGAGCTACAGGCCAGCCTTCCCGAAAGCTTCTGAGGTTCCTCTCTTCTCTCCCCCAGGGTAAGATCTCAGATCCCTTCCGCTTCACCACGTTTTACATCTACTTCGCCCTGGTGCTCTGCGCCCTCATATTGTCCTGCTTCAAGGAGAAGCCGCCCTTATTCTCCCCAGAGAATGTTGACCCTGTGAGTTTGCCATAGAGGGTACAGGGACCTCACAGTTTGTACCTCAGCCCAAATGATACCAGCATCCCCAAAGTGGGGGATGCCACTTCCACAGCTTGTGAACAGGCGGAGAGCATAAATGACCTCCCCGCCTCTCCTGAGTCAACGTTGAGGTGGATGCTGGGGGACACTGCTGATCCCTTCTCTCTCCTTCTAGAATCCTTGCCCAGAGGCCAGTGCTGGCTTTCTCTCCCGCCTAACTTACTGGTGGTTCACAAAGTGAGTTGGGTTTTGCTTGAGCTTAGACATGAGGAGGGAGAAGGAAATCCCAGGAATCAGCCAACTTACCCCTTCCCCACACTGGCACCCCAATAATTAGATGGGCAGACCAGGATGTGAAAAGGTGGCTATTCAGCCTGGGGGTTGAGTGTGGAGGCTGAGCCTGGTCCAGTCTGCTCCCAGGCTGCAGACCATCCCTACATTTGCCAGGCCACAGAGACAGGCACAGAGGGCTGGAAGGAAACTGTAATTAGCTCTGAGCTTTTCTATTTGGGATAAGCTTCCGCTTGTCATCTCCTCAGAGTGGCTTGAGCAGGATAATTGTGTCTGTGACCTGGGTGACAGCTCATTAACCACATGCACCTGAGCCTGGCCTGAGTCCCTCTTGCCTTGTACACATACAGTCAGGCCTAGCCAGTGTGGACTCATCACCAAGGCCCTAGACAGAGCATATGGGGACCTATAGGAGAGAGGCAGAGATAGGTGCAATCAGGAAGGGAGAGGCCGCTACCTGCAGCATGCTCACCATGACTATGGGTGCTACAATTAAGGGGGGACCTCCCACAACCTTAGACACTAGAGATATTAGCCCTGTTCTAGGCATCTAAATTCTGACCCTGGGTGGGGGGGATTCCTCCTCCCTTCTCCAGGCTGGCCATCCTTGGCTATCGACGTCCCCTGAAGGAGCATGACCTCTGGTCTCTGAATGAAGAGGACTGTTCTCACAAGTTGGTCCAGCGACTGCTGGAAATGTGGCAGAAACAACAGAAGGAAGCATCAGGGTGAGGCCTCCCTCTGCCGTTAGGTCCCAGTCCTAACTTCTCAGTACCCTGGCCCTCCACTCCCCATTCACCAGCAGTGTTGGTCAAATACCTGGGATGCATAGGTAGGAATGGGGAGAACAGCACGCACAGGATGTGTCTCAGCAGCCTTAGGATGCTGCTGCAAGTGAGCACAGGAGTGGGTGGGACCTGTCCTCTCTGGGTTGGCTGAGGACAAGGGGATGCTGACACGTGTGCCATTCAGTGTATCCTAGACACAGCTCTTAGCATATAGAGTGCCTCATTCACTTCCTCAGCAGCCAAACAGTGTTCATTCTATGGTTCCCTTGGCTCAGAGAGGGGCACTGAAGCTTAGGATTTTAAAGATACAGCCAAGGTCTCCCCACTGATGCCCTCAGAGCAATAATGCACACCCAACTGGCCCAGAGGGCCTAATCAGATCTCTGTTCTATTGTGTCTGATTTGAATTGGAAATTGCAGGGGTTTTCCTAGTGAGGGCAAGGCCAGCTCTCTCAGTGTGGCCTCCTTTGTCTGGAGGCAGGCCTGGATGAGAGAGCCTAAGGCTGAGGGCCTTTGAGCTGGCAGCCTCCCATCCAGGATGCACAGCCAAGACCTTTCCCCTCTTTGTCATAACCCAGGGTTAGAAGTCAGTGCTTGGCTATCCCAGGGATACTGGTGCCTTTAGCTGTTGGTGGACAAGAGTAGCAATATTGTGAATTCCCTGCCTTGGAGTGTCTGGGGAGGCCTATGGATCCCTCAGCTGCTTTCTGTTCCCCAACATCACCTCTACCCCCCACCCCCACCCCTGTTCTGCTACTCAAAGATCAAGCCTCCCACTGTACCTGCTCTGTTCTCCCCTGTCTCAGTGCCCTTGCCGAGGTCAGCTCTGGGAGGCAGGAAGAGTGCAATCTTCTTTGTTGTTTATTCCTCAAACAGGTCCAAGACTGCAGCATTTGAGCAAAAGACCCCAGGAGAGGATGAAGTCCTCCTGAGGGCCCGGCCCAAGCCCCAGAAGCCCTCCTTTCTGTGGGCATTGATAAGAACCTTCACCTCCAGCTTGCTCATGAGTGTCTGCTTCAAGCTGATCCAGGACCTTCTCTCCTTCATCAACCCACAGCTACTAAGGTTTCACCACACTCCTGCCTGCTTCAGCTCTCTCCTGGGTGAAGGGATGACCTAGACCAGAAACTGAAGAGCTTTCTCTGCTTTCTGGGTGACCCTTGGTCAATGGTATTGCCTCTTTACCTCAATTTCCCATTCCCGTTCTGCTTACATCTTCCACATATTGTGTGCCCACACTAATACAAGCCCCCCTCTCCCACTTGAAGCTTGTTCAGGAGTTCTCTGGGGAAGTGCCCATATTTCCTTTTTTACAAATGTGAAGGCAGACACTCAGGTGAAGCACACAGCTGCTGACACAAGGCAGATGTCAGTCTGGGACCCTGAAGTCCAACTATAGAGCTCTTTCCGCTTAGGCCAGCCTCTGGCATCTGTCACAGGAGAAGTTTGCTCTTGAAGGAGCTCTCAGATGCCTGGGTGAGATGCGGAGCTGAGCCCTGCATCCATTCCCCATCCCATGTGATGAGGATGCACATTCATCAATTCAACAGACATGCACAGAACAGAACCTAGATTTGCAGGTTAATTAAGGTCGCCTTTGGGTCTCGTGGGAGAAGCCAAAGGTAATTCAGAAAGATTGCAGTAGGTCAAAGGGATTCGTGGGAAAGCCTTGGGAGTTCAGGAAGCCGTGTCAGAGAACGCGGCCAGCTCAAAAGATTATCCTTGAAGAGATAAGCAAATGGGGGAGAAGGGGAAGGTGCAGCCAGCTGAGTCACTAAGAGTTGAGGCACATGACTCAGGACTGCTGGAGAAAGCTACCCAAGGGTGGGGCAGAGATGGAGGGAGAGGAAGCTAGGGAGGGGCATCTTGTTTCATTTCCAAAGGCTAGCCCTGCCTCAGTGTAGGAAGGGTAGGGCAGAGTGTCAAGAGACAGGTTGGCCAAGCAGGTCAGAGGGCAGCAGAAGCCAGGGGTGAGGCAAGAATGCAGGAGCTTACTCCATCAAGGGCAGCCTGGTTCCAGCCTGTGTCACTGAGGGACCATGAACTTTTTCTCATTGGTGATTTCAGAATAGAAAGGGGCTTAGGTATAGGGCTAATTGCTGGCCAGGTGGGATCTCCAAGAGGGTGCCTCTCAGTGGAGAAATCCATGTCTGGGCTCAGCTCTCTTAGACAGTCTGTGAGAGGGAGGGGCCTGAGCCTCTAATGCAGCCAGTGTGCTTTCTCCTTGTGTGTCAGCAATCCTGACAGACAAGGAGAGCACTGGCTGCATTAGAAGTCCAAAGCTGGGGCCACAAGACCAACACAGAGAGCTCCTAAGAGAAAGAGGCTTCCTGTGCACAAAATTAACCCGCAAATTCAGCCCCAGGAAGGCAGTGTGAAGTTGCTTAGCAGTTTTACCATGACTGGGCCTGGGACAAAGGGAAAGGCCCAGGAGTAGTAGAGTGTCCACAAGAAAATCAACATCTCAAAATGGGCTGCAGAGACAACTGTGTAATTTGCAGAAATGTTCTGACAACTTGTCGTTATGTGGACAACTTGAAACAATAGATTATCCTTCAGGTCTGCCCAGTGTCCAAAATCAAGGTGTATCGACACAATTGGTGACTTTTTCTTGTTGTTGCTATTGTTTTTGGTTTTGGTTTTTTGAAATGGCATTCCTCTGTGTAGCCCTGGCTGTCCTGGAACTCTTTGTGTAGGTCAGGCCGGCCTTGAACTCACAGAGATCTGCCTGCCTCTGCCTCCCAAATGCTGGGATTAAAAAGTACACCACCACACGTGGGTCAGTTCTTCTGGTTGTTTGAGACTGAGTCTGTTATGGGGCTCAGATTAGCCTTGACTGCTGATTCTCCTGCTTCAGCCTTCTGAGGATTCAGACATATGTCTCCCTGCCCTGATTCAGGCTTGTTCTTTCCAAAGACTCTGAATGAATGTTTTTTCCTGGGCTTGTCTTGTAGCTCTGGTGCTTCGGTGGTTGTCAGCAGACCTTGGTGTTGCTGACATGAAAATCCATCACTCAGATCTCTGCATGCCTCTTCTCTCTCTCTCTCTGTCTCTCTCTCTCTGTGTCTCTCTCTCTCCCCCCCCTCTCTCTTTCTCTGTATGTGTGTGTGTTGTGCACACACAAATATCCAGCCCTGAATTAGGACCCACCCTACTCCAACATGACCTCATCTTAACTGATATATGGCTATAATGACTCTACGTCCATATGAGGTCACATTCATAGGTACAATTCAGCCCCCAGGAGAACAGCAGGTTTGACTCTGATGGTGGCTGGAAAGTGCCATGAGGTCGAGAGGGGCTTGTTTTATGACATGATGAGTCTTAGCCATGTCGATAAATAAAGGCACAGGGCTATCAGATGTGACTATACTGAATGTCATCCAACAATGGGATCCTATCTTCCTGTTGGGGGATATCCAAGAGGAAGATTGGATCCTGGACTCAGGGAGACAAGATGGGGTTTGGAAAGCCAGAATAACTTCTCTTATAAGACCAAAGCAAAGGATGAGCTTGGGGAAGCTTGGGAGCATTGGGGTGTCAGGGAATTTTCAATGGGCAGTTCAGTGGGAAGATAGGGAGAGGCGAGGAGGGGGGATGGGCCAGGAGGTAAGAGAAGAAACATGAAGAGAGTCACGGGAGAGATGGACAAGAGTCCCAGCAAAGGACAGCAGACAGCACTGCGGAGCAATTGCCGGGAAGATTTGTGGGATGAAAAAGTCCTTGTGGCCCTGTGGTGGGTTCTAGAACCCCCAGCAATGCATAAGAATGAGTAGTAAGGTCTAAGCCAATGATTCTCAACCTTCCTGATGCTGTGACCCTTCAATACAGTTCCTCATGTTGTGGTGACCCCAACCATAAAATTATTTTTGTTGATACTTCATAGCTGTAAGTTGCTGCTGTTATGAATTGTAATGTAAATATTTTTTGGAGATAGAAGTTTGGCATCATGACCTATAGGTTGAGAACCGCTGCTGTAGCCAGTGAAAATGTACCTCTTCTGCCTGTCATGACATTCAAGGAGGGCACAAGCAGGCAAGGCTGGTGATAAAAGCTGTTGAATGGCACACTGGCCTCATACTTGGTTCCCCTCCCCCCCAGCATACTCATCAGGTTTATTTCTGACCCCTCGGCTCCCACTTGGTGGGGCTTCCTGCTGGCTGCACTGATGTTCGTGAGCTCCATGATGCAGACACTGATCTTAAACCAATATTACCATTGCATCTTTGTGATGGCCTTGAGGCTACGGACTGCAATCATAGGAGTCATCTACAGGAAGGTCAGCCAGAGTGCAACATGCACTGGAAGAGATCAGTTCTGGGCTGCTTGAGAGAGACTCGTGGCTTTGATCCATCCCTTGCTGTTCATCTGCAGGCTCTGCTCATCACTAACTCAGTCAAACGTGAATCCACTGTGGGAGAAATGGTCAACCTCATGTCGGTGGATGCTCAGCGCTTCATGGATGTCTCCCCCTTCATCAACCTGCTGTGGTCAGCACCCTTGCAGGTCATCTTGGCTATCTACTTCCTCTGGCAGGTAACTTTTGAATCTGTTCTCTGCCCCCTTCCTCTGACTACATCTATCTGTGCTGGTCGATGAACTGGGTGATGTCTATAAAATCATCCCTAAGTACAGAACTTTATCACTCACTCTTTCTGTCTTAGGCTGTGTTTCATCCTTCAAAATCCAGTGGCAGGGGGTATTTGGAGGCAGGGTAGATGTATGTGGCTTGAGTTATCATTGTTGATCTGTTTGTATTATTTTCCCTGTGCATCAGTACAGCCTCCTCCCTCACTGCTACCTTCTCCACCGACCTTCTCCTTTCCTCCTTTTCATCCTCTGTGTAATACTGAACTTGAACCCAGAGCCTCGTGGATGTTAACACACATTCTGCTACTAACACCTCTGCCCTTTGGATTTTTTGTTTCAAGATGGGGTTTCACTTATTGCTCAGACTGATCTTGAAATCACTGTAGCCCAGGCAGGTCTCAAACCTTCTAAGTGATGGAATCCCAGACCTGTGCCAGAGCGACCAGTCTGGACATCCCTCTGTGGGTGCCACTGGCCATCTCTGCTTATCATCTGATAGATGACTGTTCTGCTGCTGTGGTCGTGGCTTTCTATCTCCTTCCTGATGGATGACTTTTGCCTCCTACCCATCATCCACCAAGTCATCCAGGGTCTATTAAACTCTGTCTTACTTGATCCTCCACTTATGTGCCTCTTCAGATCCTGGGCCCATCAGTTCTAGCTGGGGTGGCTGTCATAGTCTTGCTGATTCCACTCAATGGAGCTGTGTCCATGAAGATGCGGACCTACCAGGTGAGTGCTCCTAAAGGAACCTGCTTTAGATGCGAACACCAGCTGGGTGGTGTTGGCGTGGGGACCAGTGTTCACTTTCTGCTCTTAGGACTTCTCCACTCCCTGTACTGAATGGGAATGGCCACAGCCCCTTGTACAAACCTTAACTCCTTCATCCTTGTCACTGTAGTGACAGCCTTACTCCACAGCACAAACACCAAGGCCAGAGTCCCTGTGGCAGTCCCAGAGACAGGCTGAGCAAGGGCTCACTTCGTGGTGCTGGAGTGTTGATAAGCAGACAGTGAGTCGTCCACCTGCACATGATTGCTGAAATCTTCAGACGCTACTGCTGCACATAGAATAAATGACAAAACTGCCTAAGACCACTGTCATAGTCACTGGTCTATTGCTGTAAAGAGATACTATAACCATGTCATCTCTTATAAAAGAAAGCACTTAATTGGGGGCTTGCTCAAAGCCCACCCCAAGTGACATACTTTCTCCAACAATGCCACACCTCTTAATCCTCCTAATCCTTTCAAATAGTGCCATACCCCAGTGACTAAGCATTCAAATGTATGAGCCTATAGGGACCATCTTCACTCAAACCAGCACAGTTTCCCTCCAGGCTCCCCTGGACCTTGCCTGTCTCCATTTCCCACCCAAGTATTAACCAGGCCGGACCCTGCTTAGCTTCCGAGATCAGACAAGATCAGGGTGGTATGGCCGTAGACACCTGTCTTCATTTCTAATCCCCATGGGTTGACCACATTCCAGACATGCTGGCTTTTCCTTTCTTTAAGAACCAAACTGTGTACCTCTGGGCCATTGCACTTACTCTTCCCTCTTCCTGGAACATGGCTCCATCTCCTTGTCTCTTCAACATCTTCCCTTCTCCTGCTTCTCTGCAGAAACATCGCTTCCTTCAGAGAATCACCTTGTCTACCTCAGGTCATTCCCCTGCCTCCACCCTTTCCTCCCCTTACCCTATCCCGTTCTTTCCCTTTGGAGCACACCCAATGATTTATAATTAAGCATCTAATTTGGTAATTACTTTTCTGTTTGTTTGTTTGTTTTGAGACTATATAGTCCTGGAACTACAGGACTGTAGATCAGGCTGACCTTGAACTCACAGAGATCCACCTGCCTCTGCCTCCCAAATGCTGGGATTAAAAGTGTGCACCACCATGCTCAGCCTGGCATTTACATTTTATGGTCAGCCGCTGCATCAGACTGCCAGCTGTATATTGGCCAGGGCCACATCTGAATTGTTAATTAAGCTATCCTCTATTTGGCACATGGTTTGACACACAAGCACTCAGCAAACAAGAGCTGAGTAGATAAATCACTGTGGTATGCCAGGCCTTACATTAGGATCTTAGTGAATAAAAAACCAAACAACTCCTGCCCCTGGGGGGTTCATACTCTGACCCAGGACATTGTATAAAGAGGTGGGGATGGGAATAAAAGTCAAGGGCAAAGGATGCTACCTGGTGAGGTCACTGAAAATGGAGCTGTACTTCTGAGTCAGAGAACGGAGGTTGTTGGAAACAGGGGTGTTAGTATTTTGCGCGTGGAAGAACTCGCTAGCATGCTGCCAAGAGCCATATTAGATTTATTAAAGGGTCGGGGAGGGGAAAGAAGAGAGGGGGGTAGAGAGCAGAGAAGAAGAAAAAAGAGAAGGTCTCCCCCATGCTTGGGGCTTTTAAGGGAAATCATGCAGACACACCCTAGACGTAGGCAGCAGAGGCTCCTCAGAGGGACCAGAGCTTCTGCAGGCGAGGGCGTGGCTGCAACAATCTAACAAGGGGTCTGGGCATTTGATGTGGGTTGAGGCATGTGGAGCAGCATGATGAGCTACAGTAGATGAGATGGTATTGGAGGTGTGAGCCCAGTGGGTAAGAGGTCTGGGGAGGGGGAAGGGTATACCACTGATCCCTTTCGGTACAGGTACAGCAAATGAAGTTCAAGGACTCTCGCATCAAACTGATGAACGAGATCCTGAGCGGCATCAAAGTACTGAAGCTATATGCGTGGGAGCCCAGTTTCTTGGAGCAGGTAGAAGGCATCAGGCAGAGTGAACTCCAGCTGATGCGCAAGGGTGCCTACCTGCAGGCTGTCTCCACCTTTATCTGGATCTGCACCCCCTTTCTGGTGAGGCTCTCCACTGGTATGGGGTTTCTGGCTGTTGCTAGACCAGCCTGGGTCTTGAGGTTCCCTGGGACCTAACAAACCCCACCATGACACTCGTTCCCATGCTACCCAGGTGACCCTGATCACCCTCGGAGTGTACGTGTGTGTGGATGAAAACAATATCCTGGACGCTGAGAAGGCATTTGTGTCCTTGTCTTTATTCAATATATTAAAAATGCCCCTCAACATGCTGCCTCAATTAATCAGTGGCTTGACTCAGGTAACCCAAGGCAAATAGGGTATCTGTTGCACTTAAGGATATGTGGGAAAGTCAGACAGGGGTCACTTAGGATCTACAGATAAGCAAATAGGTAGAGTTTCTGAGGCCAGGGGAAACTACGGGTTAAGTCAAGTGGGTGGTTTGGAGTCATAGGGCCTGAGTTTCTGACACGGCTTCCTTGCAACAGTCTGGACCTTCTCTTTAGGCAGTGAGAGCCATGTAAGGCTTGGTTCTAGGAGGGCCCCAGAATTAATGAGTAGGTCTTCAGGAAGCCCAGCTTAGCCCCCAAAGTTGGGCACCCATAGAACAACAGAAGACTAACCTGCATCCTCCTGTAGGCCAGCGTGTCTCTGAAACGGATCCAGGATTTCCTGAGCCAAGATGAACTTGACCCCCAGTGTGTAGAAAGAAAGACCATCTCCCCAGGTCCCAGCACCCTTACAATCCAGGGCAATCCTGCTCCGAGCTTTCTAAGATTCCTCCCGTGACGCCCTTTCTCCTCTGAACTCTACAGCTTCTCTCCTGATCAGTTTCTCTCCTTTACCCCCTCCCCCAGGGCTACCCATATCCCTCCCTCTGTTCTGCTCCAGGGACCCTCTCCCTTGCCCACACTCCTCCCAGACTTCCCTCCAGTCTTCCAGTGTCCTCGACTCACTGACCCTGTGCATCTTGGTCCTCCCAGGCCATGCCATCACCATACACAATGGCACCTTCACCTGGGCCCAGAACCTGCCACCTACCCTGCACAGGTACCCCCAGCTTTTCTCACTCACTTGCCAGCTGTGCAAAGTAGGCAGATGGTCAGATCGAACGTGGTCCCTTCTCTCCATGTCTCTGTCTTTGGCAGGGAATGTAAGAACCTGCTTTGGATAGGGTGGTGTCAGGGAGGGAGGGGGGCTTGGGAGGGAGGTGGAAGGCTTGGACCAAAGTCAAGTCCCGCCACTGACCATCACTCCTCGCTCTTAGACTAAACATTCAAATCCCGAAGGGGGTGCTGGTGGCTGTGGTGGGACCTGTGGGCTGTGGGAAGTCTTCATTGGTGTCTGCCTTACTTGGAGAGATGGAAAAGCTGGAAGGTACAGTGTCTGTGAAGGTGAGATGATGAGCTGGGGGCTCCCAGAAAGTCGTACAGTCTGACAACCTGAGGCAAACCCTAAGGCAACCCTCTCCATTGGCCAGGGTTCGGTGGCCTATGTACCCCAGCAGGCGTGGATCCAGAACTGCACGCTTCAGGAAAATGTACTATTTGGTCGACCTATGAAGCCCAAGCGCTACCAACAGGCTCTGGAGACCTGTGCCCTGCTGACTGACCTGGATGTGCTTCCTGGTGGGGACCAGACAGAGATTGGAGAAAAGGTACCTACCCAGTCTTTTATCTCTAAGGAGCCAGCTCATGAGGTTGCTAGCCTGAACCCCAGCCCATTTCTGTTCATGTGCCACTATGCCCAGCTCTAGGAAGGATGATGACTCATGAACAGACAAGGACCACAGAATGCCCAGGGTCATGAGAAAGGCCTATGCAGGATAGAAGAGCAGGAGACAGGGGCAGAAGAGTCTGTATAAGGAGAAGCATCATCCTTGAGCTGACTATTAATGACTGAAAAAGAGGAGCTCATCATTCATTGTTTCAGCCACCAGATTTTTATTAAGCATCTACTATAGGCCAGGGAATATTATACAATGATAAATGCACCAGGATGAAAATTTCTGCTTTTATATACCTTACATTCAAGCAGAGAAAAGAAAAACAATAAGATAAAACAACTGTATATTAGATAATCCTAAAGGGGAGAGATAACGCAGCTCAGGAATATAAGAATTTGTGCTGGGCTGTTTTATTAGGGAGGTTTTTCACTGAGAGATAGACACCAGAACAAAAAGGACAGCCCTGCAGAGATCGACTGCTATCTAGGGACCTAGTCTGGAGTCATCTGAGATAGGACAGTTCAAAGCCTCAGGCAGGTGGTGACTGGGCAGTAGCCCAGTGTGTGACATGGGACCAACATGGCTGGAACAGAGTGATCCAAGTGTCAGGAGAGGAAAGAGAGTCCAGCAAGGTCATCAAGTAGCTGGGATGTTTAGAATCCTGCAGGCCATTTGAAGACTGTAGACTTTATACAGAGTAATAAAATGTCCTTGGAAAGTGAGCCTGGGAACAGTGGGTAGGTGGTCACAGGTGGGCATTTGGTGCACTTTGACATGAATGGCCCTGGTTGTCTTGGAACTCATTATGTAGACCAGGCCAGCCTTGAACTCTCAGAGATTTACCTCTGCCTTCTGAGTGCTGGGATAAAAGGTGTGCACCACAATGGCCAGTGTAATGAGGACCTTTAAATTATAAAACATGGGGCTCTGGTGGAAGTTTTGGTTTTCTTTGTTGGGTTTGTGTTTTATTACATGAATGTGTGTGAGAGGTGCCTGGTAAAACACACTATTGCTGCAGTGTGTGTAGAGGCCATTTTTATCCTGTCATCTTTGAGACTGGAAATCCAATTCAGCTCCTCAGACTGGGTGGCAAGCACTTTTCTCTGTAAATCTATCTTGCCATTCCTTGATTTTATTTTTAAAGTATTTCTTTCCTTAAAACGTGTTAAAGGTCCCCTAACATTAAATGTACCACCTTCATCTTTTCCATGCCCAGTTCAGTTATGGACATTTACAATGTTATACAATAATTGCTAGAGCCTGGGCATTCCAAATGTCGCTCCAACCTTGTTCTGTCTTTATTGAACAGCCTTCAATTCCTCCTCCCCAAACCTCTGGCAACCAGCATTTTGTTTTTCAGAATCTGGCTACCTAGACATCAGTGTAAGTGGCTTTGCATAATATTTGTCTTTTTGTGTCCAGCTGGCATAATGTCCTCAAAGTTCATCCATGTTGTAGCCCATGTTAGATTCCCTTCCTTCTTAGGGCTAAATAATATTCCAGTCTATGGAGATAGCATCTGTTGTTTTCCCATTCTTCTGCCATGAACACTGGCATTGGGCAGGGAAGCCAACCTTGTAGGGTACAAATAGGCTCATCTGTCCCAGAGGATTCTGAGAGCCAACACCTTTTTCTCCTGCAGCTTTGTGGAGTCATCCAAGTACCCAATCAAATAGAGGTTCAGAGGTCTGCCTTGCTGAGTGACATTGAGTAGGCTCTTATCCCCCCATGGGCCTGTCTGACCCCTTTAATTTAGTACTGAACACCACCTTCTCCTCCCTCTAGGGCATTAACCTATCTGGAGGCCAGCGGCAACGCGTGAGTTTGGCCCGAGCTGTTTATAGTGATGCCAACATCTTTTTGCTGGATGATCCACTGTCAGCTGTGGACTCTCATGTGGCTAAACATATTTTTGACCAAGTGATTGGACCAGAAGGTGTGCTGGCAGGCAAGGTGAGACCACAAGAGGGTAGGAGAAAAAATGAGATTTGGTCCTAGCAGAGAACAGATGGGAAGCGGGGATGGGGGGAGACCTGTAGATATAGGAACCTGAGAAGCAGGATATGATCTGGGGAAACCCATAGGGATGCACACTCCTGAGAGGCTGAGCAGGCTTTGGCTAGTGAGGGATATGTTCTGGATATGCCTGGCCTATAGCTCCTCATGTTTATCCCATGGCTCTGAACCCATGCTTGGGATATGCCTAAGGATGCTACATCTCAGAGCCTGCTGCCTTCTCCACAGACTCGGGTGCTGGTAACTCATGGCATCAGCTTCCTGCCCCAGACGGACTTTATCATTGTGCTTGCTGATGGACAGGTATCTGAGATGGGCCACTACTCAGCCCTTCTGCAGCATAATGGCTCCTTTGCCAACTTCCTCCGAAACTATGCACCAGATGAAGACCAGGAGGACTGTGAAGGTGGCAAAATATTAGTCCTCACTATCCCTAGCTTCCTGACTCCCATCCTTTCCCAGGATGGGAGTGGACCTTGTTCTGGGGAACTGGATGCACCCAGATCCTACCTTTCTCTCCTAACTGTGGGACCCTGCATCAGCCACATAGGTCTCAGAATCTGTTTTCCCATTTGTTAAAAGGACACGTGAGCTCAGACTCAGAGTATATAGTAAAGCTGTTTTATGGTTTAATTATTTAGTCAGCGTATAAGTACTTAGCAAAGTCATTTATTTACCAACAAGGGTCGTTAATAATTACTATGACCTGGAATCGTTCCAGATATTAACTAACAAAAACCACTTTCATCATAAAGCCCGGGGTAGTGTCTGAGTTCATAAAAGGCCCGGCTCCCCCACCTTGTTGCCCAGTCAGAGAGCTCTCTACCCCAACACTCTCAATCGGCTCTCTGGCCTCCCTTGGGTTTCCCTGCCTGCTGTCATGTATACAGCTAACCTGCTTGAACATTTCCCAAGTGATATGCCCTTGAGAAGCCCTGGACACACATCTCTCCCTTAATCCTCACAGTGACTGGTGGTGCCATGAGATACCTATGATTTTGCAATGCCAGCCTAAGGCCCTGCTGCCCTCAAGGAAATAGGAATGAAGGTCAGCCAGACTGACTTCTGAGTGCAGGTTTCAGCCTATTGAGTCCCCTCCTGTACAGTCTCCAAATGGAAGATATTTTCGTATTGCCTAAACCATCTGCCTACATTTGCTGCTGGTTGCCTCCCCGCCCCCCTGAGACAGGGTATTTCTGCTTAGCCCAGGCTTTCCTAGAACTCACTTTGTAGATAGACAAGGCTGGCCTCTAACTCACAGAGGTCCACCTGCCTCTGCCTCTGGAGTGCTGAGATTAAAGATGTGCACCATTGTGGCCTGGCTTCCTTCTGGCTGTCTTTTCAAACCTTTCCCCTCCTCCCTCACTTGTCCATCCAGCCCTCCCACTGGTGTGAAGGATGGGGTGTCCAGGGCTACTGAAGCGGCAATAATTAGCCCCTGTGACTTTCCTTCCCTGCTGCAGTCTTTCAAGATGCAAATGAGCAGGTGCTGTTGGTCGAAGACACACTCAGCACCCACACAGACTTGACGGACAATGAGCCATCCATGTACGAGGTCCGCAAGCAGTTCATGAGGTAACACCCAAGTCCCCAGAAGGCTACACCAAGGCCACGAAGCCCCAGCAGGCAGAATACAAGTAGACATTCTCCCTGATGCTCAAATCTTGGGAGTGTGTCTATGGTATCTCACCTGGGTCTGACCAGTTGCTTCCTCAGACAGATGAGCTCCATGTCTTCAGAAGGGGAGATCCAGAACCGACCTGTGCCCAAGAGACACACAAATCCATCAGAGATGCAGGTGGCGAAGGCAAAGGAAACTGGCGCTCTAATCACAGAGGAGACAGCAGAGACAGGCAATGTGAGTGGGGGCGGCAAGGGCTAGTTAGCGATGATGATCAGGACCCCAGAGCTCATGAAGATCATGTGGCTACTCTTTACAGGTGAATATGAGCGTGTTCTGGGAGTATGCCAGGTCTGTGGGGCTCTGCACCACACTAGTTATCTGCCTCCTGTATGCAGGCCAAAGTGCGGCTGCCATCGGAGCCAATGTGTGGCTCAGTGCCTGGACCAATGATGCGGTGGTAGATGGCCGGCAAAACAACACCTCCCAAAGGCTAGGTGTCTATGCCGCCCTAGGAATACTACAAGGTGAGCATATTGGGGTGCCTAGAAGGGTCTCCCTCATCCCTTCTGTCCTTTGTCCCCCTCCCTATATCCCTGTCTCAGAGCATCCCTAATTCTACCTAGCCATCCCATGTCTCATTCTGCCTTCTATCCTGGCCTCCTTCCCTGTGGTAAGTGACTCATCTTCTACCTCTTCCAACAAGGGCTCCTGGTGATGCTATCAGCCTTCACCATGGTGGTTGGCAGTGTCCAGGCTGCCCGCCTGTTGCACGAAGCTCTGTTGCACAACAAGATTCGTTCACCACAGTCCTTCTTTGACACGACACCCTCGGGCCGCATCCTCAACCGCTTCTCTAAGGACATATATGTCATCGATGAGGTTCTGGCCCCCACCATCCTCATGCTGTTCAATTCTTTCTTCACATCCATCTCCACCCTTGTGGTCATCGTGGCCAGCACGCCCATCTTCCTTGTGGTGATCCTGCCTCTGGCTGTGCTCTATGGCTTTGTGCAGGTACCAGTGTGGATGAGTGGGACACCGAAGTGCATGGGGAAGGTGGAGCAATAGAGCAGGCATGAAGCGGTGGGGGGGAGGAGCAGGGGGCTGTGAAGCAGGACAGGCACTTTTGTAGGCTAGCTGTGGCTGGATTGGACCAGGGACTTCAGTCAATTACTTTGCTTCCTTGAAACTCACTTATCTAACCTGTAAAATAAACTACTGTAACCTATTCATAGGGATGATGTGAGGATGAAATGTGTGTTCACAAACTGACAGCTGTGAGACCCTTTCCAATTGGCTGTATTTTAGTGTGTGTGTGTGTGTGTGTGTGTGTGTGGTGTATGTGCACATACATGTTTGTGTGTGTGTGCATGTGTGTGTGTACATTTGTGGAGACCAGAAGTCAATGTTGAGTGTCTTCCTCAATCACTCACTACCTTATTTTCTGGGACAGAGTCTCTCATTGGATGCAGAGCTTACCCATCCAGCTAGGCTGACTGCCCAGTGAGCTGCAAGGCTCTGCCTGTCCTTGGGGTTACAGGCATGCACTGCCATGCCTGGATTTTTATATGGGTGCTGGGGGGTCTTAATTCAGGTCTTAATGCCTGTGTGCCTGCACTCTGCTAAGTGGGCCTTCTCCTCAGCCTCCTACACCTACTGGTATTGTTTGAGTAAATCACTGTAAACAGCTCAGGAGACGCTGTCCTTTGTGTGATACTTAGACATACATGTGTCCCCCGAGTTGCTCAGCATTCAGAGGCATCTCACTGTACAGGCTCATTATCACTGGGATCTTTTTCTCCAGGGAAGTGATCAGTTTCCACAGGGGGGCTAGAAGTACATCCCCTTAAGTAAGGAGCCTCCTGTATACCCCTCCTGGGCAGGCTTGGCTATCTTTGGGCCTACAGAATACAGATTGGAAAATACAGGCAGAACCATAGTTTTGTGGGGTTTTAACCCTTAAATGAGTAGGTAGGCAGGGTAAGAGGGACTTTTTCAGAAAAAAAAGGATACAAAATTATTTTTTCAGTCATTTGACTATGAGCACATGTCTCAGATTTTAAATTAGAACAAGAAATCTCACTACTTGGGAGGTTAAACACAGTAGCATCATGGTCTGTAAAAGATGATAACATAGGAGACATAAGAAATCAGAATGAGGTGAGCTGGCTGGCTGAGCAAAGCTGATCAGAGGGGATGTGTATGATGTATGAATGGAATCTATTCTCCAGGAGAACATAGGAAAAGGCATCACAGTCTTATGGGAAGTGCAGGGTCAGGAGGAAGTGCCAGGAATCCTTTGGAGGACATGCTGGACTGAGTTGGTGGTATGTCATCCCTGACTGGAGTTCTCTTCCTGCCCCTGGTCAGCGCTTCTATGTGGCCACATCCCGGCAGCTGAAGCGACTAGAATCCGTCAGCCGTTCACCCATCTTCTCACACTTTTCGGAGACAGTAACAGGTACCAGCGTCATCCGTGCCTATGGTCGAATTGAAGACTTCAAGATCCTCAATGATGCGAAGGTGGATAACAATCAGAAAAGCACCTATTCCTACATCGCCTCCAACCGGTCAGGAGCCTCCCTTTCCCTGCAGGTGCCCACGGGCTCTCTGTGGTTCTGGGTGGGCGCCAGCACCCTCTACCCTTCTTCATTTCCTTCCTATTGGTCTCTACAGGTGGCTGGGTGTCCACGTGGAGTTCGTGGGGAACTGTGTGGTGCTCTTTGCTGCACTGTTTGCAGTGATCGGGAGAAACAACTTAAATCCAGGGCTTGTGGGTCTTTCTGTGTCTTATGCCCTACAGGTGAGGTGGGTCCTGGGTCACTAGACAAGGCCACCACTGGAGCAGATGCCATGCTCACAGCATCCTCTGAGTGTACTCCTCTGCTCCATGTGCAGTTCAGTCCCAGCTGGGTTCTCAAAGCCCAAGATCTCTCAGCCAGGCATGGGGAGACAGTACCAGCCAGAGAGTGTGATGCAGGCTGGGGATGTCTCCCTGACAGGAAGAAGGAAGTGTGACAAGAGGCATGGGAATAGAGGTCATTGGTAATGCACTTGCCTAGTGTGTGCAAAGCCCCAGGAAGGAAAGGAGGGAGGGCGGGAAAGAGGGAAAGTCGGAGAGAAGTTTGGAGGAATTTCTGAGATCTTGGAGAAATGATCTTGGAGCTCGGCCCAAACAGAACTGCCATGTGTAGGCAAGATGTAGGTCAACCTGATCGGGGTCTGAACATAGGATATGTGGAGTCAGACAACATGATGTGGAACATGCTGCCTTCAGGGAAGCTACATCTAGCCCTCTGTGTCCTTGGCTTCTTCACTGAAGAATCAGCCAACTGCAGATAGGAAACCCTTGAAAAGGCTGGAAACGATGATGCATGCCTGGAATCCTAGCACTTGGGAGGAAGCTGAGGCAGGAGGATTGCTGTGAACTCAGTGTCAGCCTGACCTACACAGTGAGATCCTATGCCAAAACAAATCCTCCCCTTAAAAAACAAAACAAAATAAAAGCTTTCCCCTAAAAAAAATATGAAAAATTCTAGAAACTTCTACAAAAAAGGCAGAAAACAAACAAACAGGAATCTCTGAATTCACTGAATCTCTGAATGCATGTAAATGAAGTGACACGTCAGCATTGTGTTAGACACCTTAGTAATCCAGACACCATTTACAGCATACAGGAGGGTGTGAGTAGGTTTCATGTGAATAATAAGCAATTTATGTGAAGGACTTCAACACCTGTGGGTTTAGGCATATTCCAGGGTCCCAATACCCTGTGCATGTGGGGGAGTAAACAGATCAGGTGACTGGAGCCTGAGACTGGAGGTCACTCTGACACCAGCCTGTACGGTCAAAGAGTTATACAACCTGCAAATGGGATTTTTGTAAGGCAGATCACATTGTTGAGGCCTCAGGTGGCTCAGATCTGAATGCATTGGTAAACAAAAGCGATGCTGACAGGCCTGTCTGCTCAAACCTTAATGTGCATGTGACTCATTTGGAGATCTTGTTAAAATGTTCATTCTGATTCACAAGCATCAGTTCTGCGCCAGAGCTTGGATTCCGCACTGCTGTCAAGGCATCTTGATAACACTAGATGGTCCCTAGGCAGGCCACACTGACATATTCTGGGAGCATGTTAGGAGTGGAAAGTCTTGGGCTTACTTGCTCACACATGGCATTTTGACAAGATGCTCTGAGAAGTCTAATACATATTAAAGTGTGAGAAGCACTGAGTGAGACTGTCCTCCATGTAGTCTGCATTGTCCCTGCCTGAGGCGCAGCTGTAATTAGAGACCTAGTCAGTACACACCTGTAGGTCTTAGACGGGATGGATTCCACTGGTTAGGAAATAAAGCCATTGCTGGGCTCCTCTCATAACTCAGTTCCTGTGCTCAGGTGACCTTGGCTTTGAACTGGATGATACGAATGATGTCAGACCTGGAATCTAATATCATCGCCGTGGAGAGAGTCAAGGAATACTCCAAGACTGAGACTGAGGTGAGTTCCAAGACAAGTCTTGCAGCAGAAGGTACCTGGATGACCGGAGGAAGGATGCTTGGTGGCTTGTCATCACTGAGTTCAAGGCTAGCTGTTTAAGTGGTCTCCATCCATCCATCAACTCTCAGGCTGTGACTGATGCCTAGTGTGGAGTTCTCAGGGTTGAGCAGGAGATTCTGAGCCAGTGGGAGGTACAGGCATATAGATAGATGGCAAGGCTCTGGGGCTGCACAGAACGCAGACAGGGAAGGTGGTTCATTTGAGGGGATCCTAGAGTAAGTGAAATTTAGAGAATGGGCAAGTTTTGACAGATGAGGTGAAGTCGGGGTGGCACCGGGAAAAGATGAGTATTCCAGCCTGACGTGGGGCAGTGTGCTGCTTTTTTTGTGAGACAGGGTTTCACCATGTAGCCCTGGCTATCCTCAAACTCACTCTGTAAACAAGGCTGGCCTTGAACTCAGTGATCCATCTGTCTTTGTCTCCTACTTCCCTGAGTGCTGAGATTAAAGGTGTTCACCACCACCACCAGGCAGCGCGCTCACTTTTAGAGAAAAAAAAATTGTTCTTTCCTAGGTGGATATAAAATTTCCTCCAAAGAGTGCAGATTTCAGCCCTCTTTATGCCCAGAAGCTGCACCATCTCCAAGTTCTTAGTGTCAAGCAGCCCACTTTTTGACCTCCGACCGTGTATTCATGGTCATGGTCCTCTGCCCTCTGTGAGACCTGTGTGCTCTGATCTGCCTTTGCTTTCCTAGCCTTCCCGATTTAGCCTAGACTCTACCTATGCTCCATCAGGAGATGCTCTCAAACCTAGCCCTGCCCTTGCCTACAAAACCCCACCCCATCCGAGCCCACTTCTGTACATCAGACCCGCACAGAGCAGCTAATGCATAGCTGGAGAACAAAATCACTAATGCTCTTTTGCACTCATAACCACCCTCCACAGCTAGGATCACCTCCCAGGGGACTACGGACTCCCACTTTGAACAACACCCCTCTGTCCTCAGACCATGCTCAGCCCTCCACCTCACCTGACTCTTCTTCCTTCTATGAGAAACTAGGCTGAAGACATGAACCTCCTTCACCTTCAGCTCTGTGATGCTGCCTCAGCATCCTCTACCTCCTTCTTTTCTCTTTGAACTCATATTTTCCTTTCTCTGTTCAAAGTCCAGCCCCTCTACTTCTGTCAGATTGGATGGCTGCTAGAGAATATGGCTTCCTCGGTCAGACTTTCTCTGTCTTGCTTCCTCTGTTGGATGGTTCTCATTCATGTCCACCTTTCATTCTGGACACAGACAACCCCACCCCCACTTTCCCTGCATCGCCTGGCCTCAGTTCTCCTTTGTCATGAAGCTCGTTTGAAGCTGTGAGCTACACAGGTTCTGCTTTTCCTTGCCTGCTGCAGCCTGCTTTCCACAAAAACAGCTCCCTGGTAACCCACCTGGCTCCCGTCTAAGATAATCTTTTCCGTTCTCATCTGCTTTGAGATCAGCTACATGAAAGTGCCCACTCTTCTACCTGGGACTCCTCCTGTGGCACAGCCCAAGGTCTGTCGGTGACCGTCACCTGATCCCACCCACTTGTTCTCCATTCCTAGTCAATCTGGCCTCCATGTTAGCACTACTTCCCCCAGCAACATACACCTGATTCCTGAGATAGCCATGTCTCCATGTCTCTCTACATCCAACATGTCAACGTGTCCTGTGGATGCACAGAGTCATCACTTTATCCCAAATGACACTGCTCTCAGCCCTGATGTCCATTTCTGCCTTTAGCATCTCCTGGAGAGAGCTCGCTGTATAAGCTGTTGGTGCTGGCTCTATTACTCTGCCCCTCCCCTCCCCCTTTCCCCCTCCCCGTCCTCCATTTCCTTCTCTTCTCTCTCCCCTTCCCTCTATCGCCTATTCCCTTCCCCCCTTTTTCCCCTCCCCCCCCCCCCCCCCCCCCCCCCCCCCCCCCTTCCCCCCCCCCCCCCCCCCCCGTGCTGGGGCTGGAACCCAGGACCTCACATGTGCTAGGCCAGCACTCTGCCCCTGAGATACATCCCTAGCCCTTGGATTTTTGAGACAGTCTTGCTATTTATCTCCTGCTGGCCTCAAATTCACAATCCTATTTCTGTCTCCTGGGGGGTGACATTCCAGCTGTGTGCCACTGGGCTCAGCTTTCTCTGCCACTTCCATTGCTGACTGTCTGGCTTCCTTACTTAGAAGCAAGGTTGGCTTCATAGGTGGACAGCCTGAAATGTCACACAGTTCCCCATTCTTGGAAGAGCCCCACATTCAGCAGGGTTTCATGCTGCTTCAGTATTCTGCTACTGAAAAGTCAGTGTTCCGTCACTTGGCATTCTTATTTATTTATTTATTTATTTATTTATTTATTTTTAAACAACAGGTCCTGTTGCTGGGGATTGTTGTTTTTACACTAGGTCTCTCTAATGGATATATAGCTCATTCTTCCTCAAGGCTCCCTCCATCTTACCTCCATCCACTCCCATTCTCCTTGCAGTACCCAAGGAGATCCTTTAAAACTTCACTGGGAACTGGGCACGGTGATGCACATCTTTTAATCCCAGCATGAGGCAGGAGGATCTCTGTGAGTTTGAGACCAGCCTGGTCTACTGTGAAAAGTCTTTTGGTAACATGTCCAGAGCCCTGGGTTCTGACACTAACACCAGATAAACCTGGTGTGGTGGTTTGTGCCTATAACCCCAGCACTTGGGAGGTAATTCAGAGGAGCTGCCCCGTCCTGCAGAACACAGACAGCAAATACCAGTCTCTCGCCTGCTGTGCTCCCCCCCACACACACACACAGCCATTTGCCTTGTTCCCTCGGTCTCCTCCTGCAGGCCACTGCTGTCACCTCTTCCAGGAAGCCTTCCTGAATAATGCATAGAACAACAACCCCAAACTCATCTGGCCCCAAACCCTCATCATTTGTTTTACTCTAGAGACATGCTTATGCATAAATCAGATGCCCTTGTGTATGCTGAAACGCAAGCCTCCCGGAACGGAAGCTTTGTCTCATTGGTGACACTTAGTAATAAAGAATAAATAAAGATGACAAATGAGGGTGCTAACACAGGCAGAGAGAGAGCTTAGAGCTGTGTAACAGGGTGGCACGGGTGAGGTTTTAGGGTAACATTTATGGGAATAAAATCAAAGCGAAAAGGCTGGGTGTGGCCCAGTGGTAGCATGCTTGCCTGGGATATGTGAGCCCCTAGGTTCCATCGAAGAAAAAAGTCAAAGGATATGAAGATTCACTGAACCACAGAATGCCAGGCCTCCCCATCAGAAACTACGAAGAGTGAGGATTGAGGTGTCTGGAAAGAGGTGGGGCTAAACAGTGGGTGTCACCCTGTCCAAGGGGTCACATGAGAACTCAGCTGTCTCCTTCTAGGCGCCCTGGGTGGTGGAGGGCAGCCGTGCTCCAGAAGGCTGGCCCACACGTGGTGCAGTGGAGTTCCGGAACTATTCAGTGCGGTACCGCCCAGGCCTTGAGTTGGTGCTAAAGAACTTGACTCTGAATGTACAGGGTGGTGAGAAGGTACTGATGCCTGGGGACCTTGCCACAGCCGTGTGGGGGAACGTGGTGCTCTAACTGGCTATCTAGTGGAGGTGCTAATAGCAACTTAGAGATGTCCCTGACAGCCCGTCCCATGCCCCACAGGTAGGCATTGTGGGCCGCACTGGGGCTGGCAAGTCTTCTATGACTCTCTGCCTATTCCGAATCCTGGAGGCCGCAGAGGGTGAGATCTGCATTGATGGACTCAATGTGGCACACATTGGCCTCCATGACCTGCGTTCTCAACTCACCATCATCCCTCAGGTAGGAACCTGATGACCCTGCTCCTCCAGGAACCCCAATCCCAAAGCCCTGAAATTAAGTACTGGATGTTAGGGTCTGGGTGGAGAGGTGCCTCTACAGCAGGAAGCAAAGTCTACACAGATCTGGCAGGACAGACACCTCAGCCAGTCAGGACTGCCTGCCCTTGGGCTCCTGGGACCAGCAAATGAGAAGGACCACAGGCCCCTCCCAGCACAGCAATGCTGAGGTGTCCTGTCTTTCTCTCTCTTCTGGTTGCATGGCTCCAAATGGCACAACCTTTTCTGGCTCCTTGGGATGTTTTTTATGCAGCGTAGACACTTCAGAGGCAGATTAGTGGTACGGGCAGGAGACTTAGCAACTGGCCAAGCTAAGGTTTATCACTCCCCGACAGACAGTTTTCTCTCTCTCCCTTATTATATCATTTTCTCTCTTTCTGCCTAATGGCTTTCCTTCATCACACTCCTGAGCATCCTCTTAGGGTCTAAGCTATTTCTCTCTAATATCATCTCACTAGGACCCCATCTTGTTCTCGGGGACCCTGCGCATGAACCTAGACCCCTTTGGCCGTTACTCAGAGGAGGACATCTGGAGGGCCCTGGAGCTGGCCCACCTGCACACGTTTGTGAGCAGCCAGCCAGCTGGCCTGGACTTCCAGTGCTCAGAAGGCGGGGATAATCTCAGGTAGGAGTGGGAATACACAAATGCTGCCCCCAACTGGGGGCTCTGTGGGTGATGGACAGAATCCAGATGAGCCCCTAACCCACACTGGCACGCACCTCAGAGGCCTGAGTGGCACAGGGATGCTATTTCCTATGGAGTATATTCTCAGAAGGCACACAGTGTGCTTCTTCAGACTCTTCACACAAGACTCACTTTGAAGTTTCAGAAACAAACTCAGAGATGGCAGGGGATTAATAAAAGTTGCACAGCTAAGAGCAGGCATGCCTGGGATTGGAACCAGCTGTGGTTCTCATCTAATTCAACCTCAGGGACACTCGGATGAACAGTCCCTCCCTTGACAGAATCTTCTAGGGTCTGTACCTGTGACAATTGAGAAGAGGTCCGTGGTGCCCTGGAAAGCTAAAGGTGTCTACCAGGATGGGGGCAGTCAGCTCAGGAATATACAGAGTAGGATCTCTCTATATTCCTTTGCCCCTTCCAGACCCTCAGGTTCCACATCCCAAACCTCTAAGCTGTGTGTTCCAGAGACCAGCAATCTGTTCTTATTCAGTCAAAAGCCTCAAGGTATAATCTCGATTTTTCTTTTCTATTCTATTTGAGTTTGTTTCTGGTGCTAGATTCACCAATGCTAGGCAAGCTCCTTACTGCTAGGTCATATTCCTCGTCCTAGCTGTATGATTTGGGGCAAGTTGCTTAACCATTCTGTGTCTTTTACATTTACTATATAAATAGAGATAATAATAATCTATGCCTGCTTGCATTGTACTATAATAATATAGTATGAGGGCTGGAGAGATGGTTCAGCAGTTTAAGAGCACTGACTGCTCTTCCAGAGGACCCAGATTCAATTCCCAGCACTCATATGACAGCTCACACATTGGCCATAATTCCAGTTCCAGGAAATTTAATCTTCTCTTCTGGTCTCAATAGGCACTGCACACAAGTGATACACAAACATACATGTAGGCAAAATATCCATATACATAAATTAATAAAGTAAACATATAATGCAAGCTACACATATATAATTATTTTTTTTCTAGTAACCACATTAATGGGTGGAATAGTGATACCCCTTCTCAAAAGAGGCATAAGCCAATGAGACAGCTCAGTGGGGAAGGGGCATGAGCCAATGAGACGGCTCAGTGGGGAAGGGGCATGAGCCAATGAGACAGCTCAGTGGGGAAGGGGCATGAGCCAATGAGACGGCTCAGTGGGGAAGGGGCATGAGCCAATGAGATGGCTCAGTGGGGAAGGGCCATGAGCCAATGAGACGGCTCAATGGGGAAGGAGCATGAGCCAATGAGATGGCTCAGTGGGGCATGAGCCAATGAGATATAGCTCAGTGGGGAAGGGGTATGAGCTAATGAGCAGCTTAATGCCACACAGACTTGGTGGCCTGAGGTCAAGCCTTGGAACCCATGTAAAAGTAGGAGAGAATCAACTTTACACAGTTATCTTCTGACCTCCACATTTTTACACACGCATACATACATACATACACACAAACCTTATGTACACATAAATATATAGACACACAAAAATGCACACACACATAATAATAATTTGATGATAACAAGAGAGGCAAACAAACAATAATAAACAGGTGAATTACTTGGTTAATTTGAGACTGGAGAGATGGCTCAGTGGTTAGAACACTTGCTCCTGTTCCAGAGGACTAGAGTCTGGTTCTCAGTACTCACAGCAGGTAGCTCATGACTGCCTGTAAATCCAGCCCCAAGGAACACAGTGCCCTCTTCTGGCCTCCACAGGCACATGCGCTCCACAGGTGCACACACACACACACACACACACACACACACACACACAAATACATCTTTTCAAAAGTTAATTTTCTTACCTTATTTTTGAGAAAAGCTCATAAAGTAGTTCAGATTAGCCTAGAACTCAGGGTAATCCTCTTTCTTCAGCTTCCTGAGTACTAGAATTACAGGGCTACACCACCATGCCAAGTAGAACAAATATTTTTTTTAAAACTGTATTTGTTTAGTGTCACTTATGTGTAGGACAATTTACAGGAGTCAGTTTTCTCTAAGATGTGGGTTACAGGGATCAAATTCAGACTTAATGGCAAGTGTCTTTGTCCACTGAACTATCTAACTGATAGATCCTGGAATAAATTCTAAAAGCATATTTTATTCAGCCCAATGTACTGAATAATATTCAATGTGTCATCAATGTAAAAACTGTTAGGTAATATATGCATATCATCCCAGACCTTGGGAGGCTGAAGCAGGAGGATTACTTTAAGCTTAAGGACAATCTGACAGTCTGGGCTACGTAATGATTCCTTGTCTAGATTATTTGGCTTTTTGTTTTTTAAAAACAGAGTTTCTCTGTGCAGCCTTGGCTGTCCTGGAACTCACTCTGTAGACCAGGCTAGCCTCAAACTCAGATATCTGCCTGCCTCTGCCTTCTGAGTGCTGGGATTAAAGGCCTGTGTCATCACTGCCTAACAGATGTTTGGTTTTGAGACAAGGTCTCTCTATTAAGTAGCCCCAGCTGTCCTAGAACGTGCTATGTAGACCAGGCTGGACTAGAACTCACAGAGTGTCTCTGCCTTTCTGCCTCTCTCTCTCTCTCTCTCTCTCTCTCTCTCTCTCTCTCTCTCTCTCTCTCTCTCTCTCTCTCTCACTCTGCCTCTCTGTCTCTCTCTCTCTCTGTCTCTCTCTCTATGTCTGTCTGTCTCTCTCTCTCTCTCTCTCTCTCTCTCTCTCTCTGCCTCTGCCTGAAGTGAGATACCCCACCTGGTTGTATTTTCCACTTGCAGCACAGCTCGGTCCAGAACAGCTTTAATTCAACTTTGAAGGAGCCAGATGTGGCCAGTCAGTGCTTACATTTTAAGGGAACAGTCTTGGGTCAGTTCACTGAGGAGCACTTAGCGTGCATGCATTCCTGTGGTGTGTCAACAAGTCCTCTACCCTTAATGCCCTCTCTTTTCTTATTTTTTCCTTTTGGTGTTAGGGTTGGACCCAAGACCTTGCACATGCTCAAAAGCACTCCACTATGACCTACATTCCTAACCCTTTCTTTTCACCCTTATATTCAGTACATGCTCATGTTTCAAAACTTAAAACAAGCAAAAGGTCACATCTGCCCGTGCTTAATGTTTTGCCTCCACCATCTCATTTAATCTCTTCTGCTGCCCTGTGGGCCGGAAATAGAAATGGAATTACTTGCCCAAAACTGCCTGGCCAGCCAAAGGCAGGGCAAAGGCCTTAGGGAGATGTAATTTTTGTCTACATCACGTTTCTTAGTTCATTATAAGGCTTCCTCAAATAGAAACAGGTGGTGCAGGCCTAGTGACTCATACCTGTAATCCCAACTACTTAAGGCAAGAAAATTCAAAGTTCGAGGCCAGCCTTGGCTAGATGGAGATACAGTTCTTGCTTAGTGAATGTGAAATCTGGGTTCAATTTCCAGTACAACTAACACTCCCCATGCAAAAACAAAAAAAAAAAAAACAAAAACAAAAAATCTTGTAAGGATAAATGTGTCCCTTTAATTGGTTTTTACTTACTTAAGCACATGGGACATGGCTGGTGGCCTGTGGGCTCTCCTGCCTCACACAGTAGAGCTCCTAGCTACCTGCTAGTCCCTAACACTTCCTGCAGAGCATCTGTAGTCCTTCACACCAGGATCAGAGACAGAAAAGGTCTCCTCCTTCAGTGAGCTTGTGGTCACTTTAAGTATAACCTGTATCCTGTGCCAGGCCCACCATTAATCAGCCCTGAGTTCTATCTGGCAGCTCATTCAGCTGCCAGAACCTTCATTAGTTGCGGGAAGAGGCCAGGGAGGGAGGCTGGTCTTTACTTTGGCTGTGACTCACCCCTTTGGGAAGGGTTGAGGTATTTGTCCTTGGGTGTGTGTGTGGGGGGGGTGAAGGTAAGGGGGGGGTTGGTGCTGTGGCCTCTGTGGTTGGGAACACAGCCCTGCTTTGTGTACTGGCTCTGGCTTTCAAAGCCAGAGGTTGAAGATAAGGATCTACCCTCCTGATATGCAGTTTACAAAGATGGGAGTCCCCAGGTCCCTCACTTCCATGTCTCCCAAACAGAGCCATGCTCTCTCTATTCCCTGTGTGGGCAGGAGATGGCTACCAGAATGGTCTAATCGTAGTTTAGCAAGATGGCGTGAGTGGCTTGTATGCAAATATCCAGGGAGAGCAATCCCAGTGTGTTCTCACTATGAAGTGTGTATGACAGTGTGTCGTGAAGAGACTGTGGCATTAGCTGCAGGGTGTGGTCCAGAGAGAAGAAGGAATCTGAGAAGACCTACAGCAAAACACTCATAGGGATGTTTAGCTCTGAATCTGGACCTCCAGGCCTCTCATGATGGTACAAAGCCTTGTCGAGTGCTGTGGCAGAACCAGGAAAGGCTAGTCCTGGTTTCTGAGAAGGAGAGACAAGCATAGAGGAAGTGAGGTCTAGAAGCCAGCTTGGCCACCTAGCTGCAAACATCTGCTTTCCTTCTCAGCGTCGGCCAGAGACAGCTTGTGTGCCTGGCCCGGGCTCTACTCCGCAAGAGCCGAGTCCTGGTTTTAGACGAGGCCACCGCTGCCATTGACCTGGAGACCGATGACCTCATCCAGGGTACCATCCGTACCCAGTTCGAAGACTGCACTGTACTGACCATTGCTCACCGACTCAACACAATCATGGATTACAATAGGTGGGCCATGGAGAGCCGAGGGGGTGGGATGGGAGGTCACAGAAAGTAAGGGGATGGGGGGGGGTTATGGAGAAGAGAGAATGACCTGATGTGTTGGGAGGGGGAAAGGACTTTGAATAAGGATATACAGAATAGAAAGTGTGACTTCTTTGTTCATAATAAAGAAGGAAAGAAAGCAAGGGGATCTGTGGCTATCACCTGGGAATCCAGACGAGGCAGGGCAAATGAAAGTATTTGGGCATGAGACTCTTGGATCTGTCTCTGGCATGGGAGTCCAGAACAGAGTTCCCAAGGTATGCGTAAGAGGCAGAATAGGCCAGGGTTAATGGCATCTGCAAAGACACAGGGTCCTTTTGGCATTACCAACATGTGGTGAAAGGTACACCGGATTCCTTAGACATTAGAAATTGCATGGAGCACCTCTGTGCTCCTTACTGTGAATGAATGGGTAATGGGAGGGGAATGGCCCCTCAGGTGACTGCCAAGCACATTGGTGGAGAGTTTGCATGCCCATCACTTCAGCTGCTTCTTACCACTGTGTCCGGGGAAGGGCAGCAGGTCACAGCAGACGTGATAAAGATGCTTGGGAGGTACATGTCAGATTCCTGGGTCCTATCCCTGGTGGCTAGACCCTAACAGTGCCTGAAAGAGCTGATATTTGTGGGGAAGGCTTTGTATCTGAGCAGAGGACTGAGCCCCGATCGCTGTGTGATCCAAAGCTGTTCCCGACCTCTCAGAACAGCTGTAAGGAAAAGATGCTTAGACTGAAGGTAACACCGAGAAATGTCAGCTTGCTCCCTGGCCCCCTCAAAGCCCATTTATTGTGATTCACCCTAGCATGCACTCCTCCAAGAATGAGAAAGGGGGAATTGCCCTCAGAATCTCCTGGCTTCCTTGAGTAAGGGGATGGATGGGTCAACCAAGGCTTTCTCTTCAAAGTGTCCCCATGCAGTCAGCAGGATCTTGGACTGGTAGGAGGGTCAGTGAGCATACCTGATGGTACTCTGTGTCTGTCCCATCCCTACCCCATTTCTATCCCTCCTCCCACTGGGAGGACAATACAGGCAGGTTACAAATGCTGGGCTCTGCCTCTGAGGAGCAGAGAGGCTGAGAGGGTCTTTCTGAACTCATTTCCCAGCAGTCCTAGGGCGGGAGGCTCGAGCCCCACCAAGAGGGGTGGGAGCTCACTCATGCTAAAGGGAAGGCAGAAATTAATCAGAGGCTATAGCGCTTGTAATTAGAGCCCCTGGGAAGGAAGCCGAGGGTCCCCGTGTGCAGGCAGAGAAGTCAGTCTACACAGGGTGGTGGCAGGACCTTCTCTTCTAAGAAAGGGCAGTGCCAAGTGGACTCAAAGGGTGGGGACAGGGTGAGAGAGCGGAAGGGAGAGGGCTGAATACCTCAGAAAGAGGCAGCACAGCTCCAAGCCAGGGCGCACTGGGGCTGGAGGATGGAGCCAGAGAGAGGAACCAGCCTCCAAAGTTGTTCTTGAAGACCATGCAGATTCAGTTGGTCTTCGTGTTAAGGGCAAGAAAAAGCCACTGGAGGCTGAATTTGGGTAAGGTAGCCTAGCTGCCTAGATCAGGTTTGAACGATGGCCTGGTGGGAATGTTTAATCCTTCCCAGCACACAGACCTAGGAGTCCCGCAGGTGGGATCAGAAAGCAACTCTCCCCTCTCACAAAGGAGTCTCTCTCCAGGCTTGGGGACCCCTCCCCTCCCACCTTAACCTGGTGCAGCTGCCTATGGGTCTTGTACCAGGTGTCTCCTGTGTGTGGTTAATAGGAGGGCTCTAACTCCAGGTTCAGGCTTGCCTGGGGTGGGGCAGTTGATCCATGCAGCAGCAGCAGCAGCAGCAGCAGCAGCAGCAGCAGCAGCAGCAGCAGCAGCAGCCCAAGTCCCAGATTGCAGCATTGGCCTCACTGCAGCCTAGTTTCCGGCCGTGTGCCTTTGTGAGCTGGCACAAAGCAGATGGATAGATGTACCCAGGGCCTAGCAGGCCCACAGGCCTGTGGCTCCCTACACACAGCCTGCTGAAGCCCTGCAACCCCAGCAAGAGGAAGGGCTCATTAGGGAAGGCTTTCTTAGCCCCGACTAGCAGAGATGAATAGGCCTTTGTGTTTGATCCCAGAAACTGCTTCGTGCACTAGGGGAGCTAACAAAATAGCAAAAATAACCAGCCTTGTCAATGTGTATATGTGGCCTATCAGTTGGGCTGGGTGGGTTGACTGAAGTGGGTGGGCTGACATGTCATCATGGGGCCAAAGGGCAGGGCTGGCTCCCAGGGCTGGGTATACATTGATGGTGACCTAACTACTATTTCTTTTTTTGCTAGGGTCCTGGTCTTGGACAAAGGAGTAGTAGCTGAATTTGATTCTCCAACCAACCTCATTGCAGCTGGAGGCATCTTCTATGGGATGGCCAAAGATGCAGGACTTGCCTAGAATACATCCCAAGGGGTTCTTTCTTGTCTGGATTGGCAAATATCTGCAGAATAGACTAATGACAACGAGTGGGGACATTTGTGAGATTTTTATTATTATTCTTCAAATTGTCTCACAGACTAGCCATACTTAACACTGGAATGAGAAAGTGAATTGGAGTCTAATTCAAAGCCAAGTTCAGACCAGGGCCTGAATCTCCTGGTCTTAGTCTCTACCATTAGTTTTTCACACTGCAATTTTTAAAAGACTCACCCCTGCCTCTATATCTTCATATTTTCCAGCTTGTTTTTTTTTTTTTTTAAATGAACTTTCTTTCTCCTGGGCCAAGGACTGCTAGGTCAGTCTGTCCCAAGAATATAGTTCCTGTATTGGTGCTGTCAGAATCCACTTCAGATAGGATATTGATAAAATAAAGCTGTGTGGTCAACAGCATACTTCTGCATGTGTGGTGATACATTGTGTATCAAATAAAGATTGCCTGAAGATCAGAGGACAGAGCTAGCCACAGAGTTAGTTAGTCATAGAGGTCAGGCAGTGGTGGCATCCGCCTTCAATCCCAGTACTAGGGATCACACAACTTTAATCCCAGCACTAGGAAGGTTGAAACAGGAAGTGATATGGCTGGGCAGGGAAAGGGATTCACCCCCTTGTGCTTCCTCTCATTTCCCTGATTTCAATTTGAGGATCTGTGGAGACAGGATCTTCCCCTTTCAGCTGAGGCAACGACTCCATGAGATGTGGCTGTGGCTTGTTTCTCTGTCTCTCTGATATTTTAGCATTTGCCCCAATACCTGGCTCCCGGTTTTTAGTATAAGATCAATTAGAATTTGTGCAACATCTGGAGTTAGAATCTTTGTGAAGAACTAGGGTAAGGAGGGCCCTCCTACACGTCTATGCGGCTGAGTTATCTGAGACCTTCAGATCCCAAATTTTTAGCTGCAAATACCATCTTCATAGTCAAAAATCACAGGGAAATTACAGTATCTCCCAATCTTCTGGGCAGATGCTATGAAAGGTAAGAAATAAAGCGGACCTGGAGAGATGGTTCATCCGTTAAGAGCACTGGCTGCTCTTCCAGAGGACCTGAGTTCAATTCCCAGCACCCACATGGCAGTTCACAACTGTAACTCCAGTTAAAAGAAAGGCCCTGAAATCAATGTGACCTCAGCCTCGGCTTCTTGAAAGCTGTTGAGAACACTTCTGGGTCCTAGCCATTGCTCTCTTTGTTCTCCAGGGGCTAGTGTGTGTGAGCTCTCACTTCCCAGAGAAAAGCCACTGGTCATTCCTTCTCCTCAGGTCAGCTGGGTGAACAGGATGGTCAGAAGTGTCCCAGGTCCCAATCTTCCCAGCCCCTGGAGCCACTTTGAATGAGCCAAGAAAGGCTTATTTTCTGTAGTTCTGCATTTGAAATGGATCCTTTTTGTCCCTTCTCAGCCTCGTCTGTATCCTCACTCGTGGTGAAAAGTGACCGGCTGCAAGTGATGGCTGTTTGTCTTTCCCCACCCTAAGTGCTTGACAATCACTGAGAAGATGGCTCCTTTGATCTGCTTTTCCTCTATGCCCTGGGCTGGCCTATGCTGCAGGACCGTTTGCTAAAGGTTAATCACATTTTTGTTGTTGTGTTTTGGCAGGCTGTTTCTGGCCAGGATGTTTATGAGTATATGGAAGGCGACTTCCATCCTTGTGATAGAGCAACTATGAAAGCACAAATGCCCAAATTATTCTGCCTCTCCTTGGTGCTAAGAAAAGGTCTCTGCTCTGCTCTCTGATTTATTAGGCCAATTTGGCATGACGTCTGCTTTGTGAGGTACTGGCTGGTCTAAACCAACAGGAGCTGCCCTTGGCATGCTTCTCAGCTAAGGAGCTGAAGGTGTGAGGTTGTTCTCTCCTGTCTTGGGAGTTTGCTTCAGTCCTCCTTGAGGCCGTGACAGGTGCTGACAACCCAAAGGGACGGCTCAGTTGTGTCAAGTAAATAGGATAATCAAAAACTGTGGTTAATAGGGGATGACCTCTATCTAACTGGCTCAGTGACTCCAGAGAAGCACTGACTACTGTGAACTGGGCGGGCAGACGCCACATAGAATCTATCTCCAGATGCTTCCGACAGGGCATGAGTGCTGCTGGACAGCAATGGCAGGGAGAGAGAGGAGGCAGCTGGGGAGCTGGTCCTTCTTTCTCCACAGTACCAGCCCAATGGGGCTTTACAGCAATTTGAACTCTTTGTGATTGGAATACAGTGCTGTACGAAGGAAGAAGGCAAAATGAAAGAAATGGACTCGGTCAGTTAACATTTAATTTTAATAATACCTGTTATGTTTGAACAGTCACCAACACATGAGGAAAGTCTCCTGTGAATGTTTACACACACTGTGAACACATGCTTTACGTATGCAGTGAAGGAGAATTGCGTTCAGTTAACAAAGCCTAAAAGGAAATCCCTTGTTATAAATTACACAAAGCATATAAAAATATTTCTCTGAATGCATAGATTAAGACTTCAAACTCACTTGAGAGCAACCATGCAGTGTCACCCACTGCCAGAGGC
>PVIH01012301.1:0-64277 GCA_004025045.1 Sigmodon hispidus | reverse complement strand
GTCCCGGTGGCGGAACCGGAAGCAGTGTGAGGTCAACTCTCCCTCCCAGGCCAGGATACAGGCGCTGAGGCCCGCCGAGCCCTCCTCACCTCTGGTCAGGGTTCGAATCCGCCCCTCAGGGACCCCTGCAGTTGGTTTGCTCAGTTCACTCAGTTCAGGGTCGCAGTAGGGCTCCTAGTAGATTCCCTGAGCAGCAGGAACTGCGGGTGTGGCCAGGTGCAGAGTTCAGCTGCCCCTGCTCCAGAGTGCGCTGGGACGCCGCCGATTCATTGATTCTTTATTGTTGTTTTTGTTTCAACTGTATTGATTTCAGCTCTAAGTTTGATTATTTCCTGCAGTCTACTCCTTCTAGGTGAATTTGCTTTTAATTGTTCTAAGACTTTCAGCTGTGCTGATAGTGCTCTAGTGTGGGATTTCTCTAGGTTTTTCATACAGGCATCTAGTGCTATGAATTTTCTCCTCAAGACTGCCTTCATTGTGTCCCACAAGTTTGGGTATGTTGTGGATACATTTTATCAAATTCTAAGAAGACTTTAATTTCTTTCTTAATTTCTTCCTTGACCCAGACGTGGTTCAGTTGAGGGATTTTTAGTTTCCATGCATTGGTAGGCTTTCTGTGATTTTTGATGTTGTTGAACTCTAACTTAAGGCCATCATGGTCTGACATAATAAAACAGACTGTTTCTACTTTTTTGTATCTATTGATATTTGCTCTATATCCAATTATGTAGTCAATTTTAGAGAAAATTCCATGTGGTGCTGAGAAATATGTATATTCCTTTAAGTTGTAGTGGAATCTTCCGCAAATATCTATTAAATTCATTTGCATCATAACCTCTGTTCGACTCCTTATTTCTCTATTGAGTCTCTGTCTGGTTGACCTATCCAAGGGTGAAAGTGAAGTATTGAGGTCTCCTACTATTAGGTGTGGAATTGTGGGTTTGAGCTTTAGTATTGTTTCTTTTACATAGATAAGTGCCCTTATATTAGGGGCATAAATATTAAGAATTGAAATCTAATCTTGACAAATTTTTCCTGAGATAAATAAGTAATGTCCATCTTGGTCTCTTTTAATTGATTTTAGTTTCAAGTCTACTTTGTTCGATATTAGGATGGCAACCTCCGCTTGTTTCTCATGGCCATTTGCTTGGAAATTGTTTTCCCAACTCTTTATTCTGAATCTGTGTCTGTCTTTAAGGTTGAGATGTGTTTCTTGTATGCAGCTGAAAGATGGCTTCTGTTTTTGTATCCATCGTGTTAGTGTGTGTCTTTTTATAGGTGAATTGAGTCCATTGATATTAAGGGATATAAATGACCACTGATTGATATTTCCTGTTATTTTTGGTGGTGAGTTGTATGTATTTCCTTTCTTTGGGTTTTTCTTGTGTGGAGTTATTGTTTATGGTTTCATGGGTGTCTCTGGAATCCTTAGGTTGGAGCTTTTCCTCTAATGCTTTCTTAAGGGCTGGATTTGTAGATAGGTAGTGTTTAAGTCTGACTTTGTTATGAAATATCTTTTTTACTCCATGTATAGTGATTGAGAGTTTTACTGGGTACAGTATTCTAGGTTGGCAGTGATGCTCTTTCAATATCTGTATAGCTTCTGCCCAAGATCTTCTTGCCTTCACTGTTTCCATTGAATAGTCAGGTGTTATTCTTATGGGTCTACATTTATAGGTAAGTTGCCCCATTTCTTTTGCAGTTCTTAAAAGTGTTCTTTTTTATGTATGTTTTGTGGCTTGATTATTATGTGGTAAGTAGACTTTTTTGAGCATCAAATCTATTTTAGTCTGTAAGCTTCTTGTATCTTTATAGGCATCTCCTTCTTTAAGTTGGGAAAGTTATCTTTTATGACTTTATTGAATACATTATCTGTTCCTTTGAGCTGGTATTCTTCTCCTTGTTCTATTCCTATTATTCTCAGGTTAGGTCTTTTCATGTTGTTCCTGATTTCCTGAATGATTTGTGTTATAGCTTTTTTGGTTTTAGTCTTTTCTTTGACTGATATATCTATTTCCTCTATTGAGTTTTCCACTGCAGAGATTCTCTCTTCTATCTCCTGGATTCTGTTGCTTATGCTTGTATCTGTAGTTCCAGTTCTTTTCTTCAGTATTTCTATTTCCAACTTTGCCTCATTTTGTGCCTTTTTTATTGCTTCTATTTCAGTTTTTAGTTCCTGGAATGTTTCTTTGATTTTTTTTTTGTTGTTTTTTCTTTCATTGGTTTTCTTTCCAGGATTTATTCATCTCTTCATATTTTTGTTTGTATTTTCTCCTATTTTTATAAGGGAATTTTTCATGTCCTATTTGAAGGCTTTGATAATCTTCATAAAGTTATTTTTGCTGTTGTTTCCTTCTGATTCCTCTTCATTGCTCTCTTCTGGTCTTTTAGTTGTAGAATCATCAATTTCTTCTGGTGTTGCCTTTTCCTGTATGTTGCAATATATATTCTTGCACTGTCTTCTGCCCATGGCCTCAGTGGTTCACAATTAGTCAGCTCCTAGTTAGTTGTAACTAGAGGGTTTGTGTGTCTCCTGTCTGCTATGAGCAAAGGGTCTGTCCTCTCTTTGATTCTGCTCTGGACAGAGGACTGCCTTTCCGAGGCCCTCAGTCTTTGTCTGATGACGAAGTTCACCCTGGAGTCAGGGCCCAGCCTGGCAGGTGGTAGGGCCTTGTTTGACTCAGCTCTGGATGGGGATGATGTTTCAAAGCCCTTGGTCCTTTTCTGATGACACAATTCACCCTGTAGATGGGGCTCAGCCAGGGCAGGACCTAGAGCCCTCTGCTGGGATGAGTCTGAGATCAGACCCTTGGGTTTACGCCAGATTGCAGAGAGAAATTCTCTGGACTGAGGGCCAAGGGGTAGGAACCACTCACCTTTGACTCTGCTCTGAATGGGGATGGAGTTTCAAAGCCTCAATTACATGTATTTCTATAGCCTACTTATCATTATTCAAATGGTTTGATACCATCAAAAATCTGATATTTTATGACAAAACAACAATCTGTAAAATTAACATAGCAAATATTATTTTTAATTAAGATATAATTGTATAATTTTTCCTCATCCTCCCTTTTACACAACCAATGTCCTTTTTACTTTCTTCCAAATCCATGGCATCTTTTTCCTTAATTATTATTGTTACCTATATATCTCTATGCTACATGTGAATAAATATATAAAATACAACACAGAGTTTTTGTGTGTTGTATTATTGTTTGTATGCATATCTTTTTATAGCTAGTCATTTGTTCTTACATAGCCATTTCAGAAGCTCACTCCAGAGATATAGAACCTATGAGATTACTCCCTGAGATCTTTACCAAGTCTTCTGGTGTTGTTCTTGTTCAAGATTCTTTAGGTAGTCATATTGTTGCAATTTTATGGATACAGATTTTTGTCATATCTAGAAGGGAAAATAACCAGAAAACCTCTTATTACTCTCACTGTTACAAACTGTCCTCATGTTCTATTGCCATGTTCCCTGTGCCTAAGGGGTAGGGATTGCATTGTACTAATGTCGTTTGAGGCTGAATTCACAATGTCAAGTTTGTTTTCTATATACAGATTAGTTGTTTTCTTTAACAAAAATTATATACATATTACATTGTAATATATAATGCAAATACATATACTTCACCTTTTACAGATTTAATAATTGATCATTTAGACTGTCAACATTTTAGCAATACAATAAATTATAATTAGTTTTAATTTTACTTGTAATTTGAGATAATTTTGTAAGAATTGATGTTAATATTTTTAAAAATATTGTACAAAAAGACCAGAGATTTTCATTCTAAATGATTAGTGAATGAGAATTAACTATATCACCTGGGATAAGACTGTATAATGGAGTTTTAAATGTATTAAAAATTGATCAATGAATTGATAAATTTCCTCAGTTTGATATTATAGTTTTGAAACTCATTGTAAGGGAGGTCATAGACACTACCAGGGAATGTATTACTATTGTTTTGCTAAATATTCAGGTTGTTAAACTTCCTTCTAAATACTCACATTTATACCTACAAAGTATAAAAATAGGTATAAATATAAAGATACATACTCAGCCTTCCACCAAGAAGCTTCGTTATACAGCTGGCACATACTGATGCATAGAACCCATAGCCAGTAAAAATGCTCAGAATAAGTGATAATGAAGTGGTCCTTCCTAAATGAGAAAAGTGTCCCAAACCCCTTCACAGCTCTGAGAACACAGAGCAATATAAAGAGCCAGAAGACTATGGCTCACGCAGCCAAAAGATGTCTTCATTTATTTTTTTCACTCATAAATTAATTGCACATGCTTATCTGCAAAAGAAACAGCACTGGACTGGACTTGTAATTTCATCTTTGAATGGAGGTGGGCTTATGAGCCCCCACTCTTCCATAAGAACCTATTAGAAGTTAATAGTTTTTAGAGGGAGAGGGGAGTTCTTTTTTTCAGTAGGGAAGGCACTGGTCAATTACTCTTGCTCTAGTATGTAAGTTACCACCCACTCTTTGGCAAGAAATTTTAATTAAACTCAGTTGTGGTCTAAAACAAAAGGATCAACAAGAGAGGTGACACTTTTAAGAGGTGTGGCCTTTTTGGAATAGGTGTGGTCTTATGGAGAAAACATATCATTGTAGAGGCAACTTTGAGATTTTGTATATGTTGCATCTAAGTCAGGATGAAAGACCCTCAGCTACTTCTCTAGCATTATATCTGCCTACATGCCACCATGTTGCATCATTGTGATAATGGACTAAATCTCTAATAATGTAAGGCACCTGAAGTAAATGGTTTTTTTTTTCTTTATGAAAGTTGCCATGATTGAGGTATCTCTTCAAAGCAATAGAAACCCCAAGACAAAACTTGGTACCAGTTACTGGGGCATGCTGTGATGGGCCTAATTTATTTATTTATTTATTTATTTTTGGAGAAATTTAGACTGGTACTTTGAGTTACAAAAGTAGTGAAATGCTTTAAGCATTGTTTAAGGGTCCACACTATTAACAGTATGGAAGACAATGGTGCTAAGAGTTACTTGAACTGTGGAGGACTATATCAAGAAGTTTCAGAAGAGAAAAATTTTAGTATGTTGCTTAGAGAATGTTTTGGGTGATGTTTTGATGAAGAAAATGGATGCTTTTTGCCCTTGTCTAGAAGAGTCTGTCTGAGGCTAAAGTAAAACTTTTAAATTAATTCTGTTGTCAAAGGAAATGTTAACTGACCTTAGTATTAACTCTGTCATGTTATTATTAGTGATATCTCTTACAAAGATTTATAATAAAAAGAGCAAGCTGAACAAGAGAAAAATACACAAAGTGTACAATTTAAATAGAAAAAGAACATCAGAAATTGGAATGGATCTAAGTCCAAAATAATAGAATAAAGGGAGTGGTGACCACAGAGAAAGATGACACCCAGCTAAGTTACCAACCTGTGAAAAGGAATTAAAGAAAAGTTTAAAGTTAGGTATAATGGTGTACACCTTTAAGTCCAGCACTTGAGAGGCAGAGGCTGGTGAATCTCTGATATCAAGGCCAGCCTAATCTAGAGATCCAGTTTCAGGACAGCCAAGTTTATGCAGTAAAGAGAACCACCAAAAACAAAAATCTGGTGAATATGCAATTGAATGAAGGTTGCATGCTGCAGCCACAAAAACCAGCAGATCTGGGCAGCTTTAGACAAGTGCTTCTGGATTTAAAATCAAGGATATAAAGAGATTATGGGATTTTCCTCTGTGACTAAAGAAAGCCACTGAGACCAGACATATATTGGGGTAT
Organism: Sigmodon hispidus; assembly: GCA_004025045.1. NCBI lineage: Eukaryota > Metazoa > Chordata > Mammalia > Rodentia > Cricetidae > Sigmodon > Sigmodon hispidus. The sequence goes on along the minus strand of PVIH01012301.1, from coordinate 58,502 downwards.
CCTTACCTGGAGTCATAGAAAGGTGACTGTACAAAGCTCTGAAGGTAAATCTTGATTTGCCTTAGAGAACCCAAGATATTAAAGATGGAATGTCTTCTCAGGAGAGCTAACAGGGAGTGAAATCAGCTCAGGAGAAAGAAGTATGTTGTAGTAAACAAGCTGAAAAGAGTTGAAGAGCTGAAGGATGCTTTGACATCAGACATGGAGATGCAGAGTTTGGAGATGCCTCAGTGGTTTTTGATCTTGTTTGGTTCAGTATTTTCTCACTATGCTCCCATCTCTATGTTTCAGAATAGTAATGTATATATTGAATGTATATGATCTAATTTTTTACTTTAATTTTATTGGCATTGTAGTTAAGAGATAGCATAAATCTCAAAAAAGACTTTGAAATTTGAAATATTAAACATTGCTAAGATGTTTGAAATCAGACTAAATGTATTTTGCTTTATAATATTTTTACAAGGTTGTGGAGTTTGGGGAGTAAAATGTGGTGGTTTGGAAGAAAATGGCCTTCAAAAAAAGTGGCACTATTAGGACGTGTGACCTTCTTGGAGTAGGTGTAGTCTTGTTGAAAGAAATGTGTCACTGTGGAGGTAAGATTGAGGTTTGATACATGCACAGGCCATGGCCATTGAGTCAATATATAGAACTCTTAAGCACCATATCTACCTGAATGATTCCATGTGGCACCATGTTGATAGTAGACTAAACCTCTGAACTGTAATCTACTCCAATTAAATATTTGTCCTTTGTAAGAGTTGTCATGTCATGGTGTCTCTTCACAGCAATAGAAATCTTAATATAGTCACACATAAAAAGAAGACATAAAAGTAGGAGAAAGACTTATGTTGTATTAAGTTTCTGACCCACACTTTAAGGTCTATCCCTGAGATTTGGACTTACTTGCAGCCCCACTGCCACTTAGCACCAAATAATCACACAAAAGCTTATATTAATTTTATGTTGATTGACTGGGACCCAGGCATATAACTTGCTAACTTCTTTATCTTAACTCAACCCATGATTTTTATCTTGTTCAGCCTTGTAGCTCAGTACTTTTTTTTCAGCAGCATTTCAACTTCTTTCTTCTACATCTCCTGGCATCTCTGAAGCATCTCTGTGGCATATCCGCTCTGTTCTTTCTATTCCTAGAGTTTTCTTAGTCTGGTAGCTTAGCCCACACTTCTTGTCTGCCTTCAGCCAATTAGCACTTTATTTACCCAGTAGGCAGGACAATTAATTACAAAGTAACAACATAATCCCACTACAGACTTATCTAGATGAAAGTTTCAGAGACACACAAAGTGGGATAAGAGAGAAAAGAGGGGTAAAATGATTAAAACTAGTTGCATAAAATTATAGAATTGTCAAATAATAAAATTTAAAATTATATGATTAGAATTCACACCACCAATGAAGGCATTTTTAAGAAAGAGAGTTTCTCCTGTACTCTGTTTTAGTTTTCATCAATAATTACTGAAAATTTCCATCAAAGACAAGAAACTTGCTCTTGCAATGTACTTCAGATAACTGTGGCAAGGGAAAGAAGCTGTAATTATCAACTGAGTCATTGTTTTAAGAAGTTGGAAAGCCATACAAATTCATCAGAATCAGATTCTGTAGAAGCAGATCAGTAGAATCTCTATTATACTCTCAGCCTACATTGTTGATAATGATTTTGGTTACTAGATTTTAGGTCAGTAAATCTCCAACATATATCAGGATCTTTGTGTCAGCCACTGATTCCAAACTATCACTTTCTTGTCTGTACAAATCTGGATAATTTCATAATTGTACTGTATGTTACTTCTGGCCTATCCTTGATATTAGTTTTTGTGCAGAAATTGGCATGTACTTTATATTCTTTTCTGTTTCTCATGTTCAATAAACTAATTTTTTTGTATTGTTATATTTTCTTCCCACAATCAACCACTAGTGTATACCAAATATTATTGATTTCCCTGAGTCATGATTAACCTATTGACAATGGCTAATAGCAATAATTAATATGGTTGGAGCATCCAGTAATAGTGTTTGTGAAATGCTTAAGAGAAAAGTGTTACCCACATCTGGTTGATATACATCTGAAAGATTTCTGGGAGGTTTGTACAACTTGTGGGTTAAAATATTCTCAAATAGACAAGCAATCCCTGGACATATTTATACAATATATTTATAATTCAAAGATGGGAACTGAAGTACATTTTAGGTGTAGTGAAATTATTTTAAATTGTTTTCAAAAGATATAATAGCTTTCACATTATACTACAAAATATTATTTTGAGAAACATTTTCAGACTTGTAGATTTTTTAAAAATATGATTATTATTCAAATTTTTTTTATCTAGACCGTAAAGAAAAGAATGGAACAAGAGATAGCTACTAGACTTGTAAAGAATAAGAACTTGCAAACAGAGGGGGTTAGTCTTCCCTTTTTGGAGGGGGGTTATCTCTCTGCATAGCCCTGGCTGACTTGGAACTCATAGAGATCAACTTGCCTCTGTCTCTGCCTCCATGGTCCTGGGATTAAAGGCATTTGCCACAAGATACAGTCAAAGGTGTTAGTTTTAATGATATTGGCATCTTTCTCACTGGAATCCTGTACTTAAAATTCTCATTTCTGTGTTTATATTTGTAATTTGTACTTACAAATTACAATTTAGAAGTGAAGCACAGTGGGATGGTTAAGTGTAGACACACCTAGGGAGTAGGGAGCCCTGCTGGCAGCTTCCTCTACTGTTTTAGTTTCATGACTTCTTAATCTGATTGCATATTTAAAAACTTAAAAGTTTCTTTTTAAATTAAAAAATCTCAAGACAGATTTTTTTTTTAAAAAAAAAATGGGGCCTTGATATCTCCAAAAGAAACAAAAATTCCTGACAAAGGAAATGGCTTTTGTCATGTTTTTTTACTGCTACAAATGGGAAAGATCATGGAAGAAGCCCAACGTGGTTCCTGCTGTCATATTTCTTTTTTTTATACCTTTATTTTAAATGCTGTCATTGAGTTCAGGGGCCAAGAGAGGGAGATGTTAATATGGAGATCATAACATGGGCCATTTTGAGAATTTCTTTTGTTTTTGGCAAAGCATGTGACAGACCAGGCTGAGTACTGCTGAGAAGACCACACAAAAGAGGGTTGTAAAAGTCAAGAGCCTTTGTTTTCAGTGATAATCCTATAACAAATGGGAGCCAGGTGTGCAGTATTTGAGTTGGCTGACTTTCAGAGCTTTTATTTATTTTCCTTTAGGTGTACCACAGCAAGGAAAGAAGGATGAAAACAGAGTTGCAGGGCCTGTTCGAGGTAGATTTTGAAATTGTTCAGTAAGTACAACAAACTATAAGAAAAATATGGATAAAAACACGAGTACTTGGAATAACACATGAATTTTGAAACATCCCCAAATGTAAGTAAACCTTTCTTCCTCAACTATTCAAATAATAAAATATTAGCCTTTAGTCAAAGGCCGCCCATTTAGCTTCAACTCCTTCAAGTATAGATTGTAATAAGTCACCCACAGTAGACTTAGATTACACAGCCTATGGGAGATATAGAGAGATTCAGAAAATAGCATATAGCTGCATTTTTTCTTTGACATGTACGCTCATCTGACTTTTATGTATAATAATAATTTTGCACATTTGGAAGGTATGATTATCTGTTTTGTCATATATATTCCTTACTGAATGGTTAAATTAAGTTACTGAACTTGCCAATCTCATCAAACACTTTTTGCAATGAGAAAATTTGAAATGTATCCCCTTGTCAGTTTTGAAATTTATAGTGCACTGTTATTAACTGCAATGTTCCTATTGTATGGCAGTTCTTTCTCTATTGTATGGCAATTCTTTCTCTTATCTATTTTTTTACAGTTTGCCTATCAACCTCTGGTTCTTTACAGTTCATCTCAGTGCCCATCACATCTGTGAATATGACCAGGACAATTTAGTTTCAATATATATGTAGAATGATACACTATTTGCTTTTCTGTGACAACCATGTTTCATTTACCAAAACATTTTCCAATGCATTCTAGATTGTTGTTTCCATATCTTTGCTCTGTAAGTAATTCTGAAATGAACCTGGGAGTGAAAATATCTCCTTGCACAGTGATTTGGGCTCTGTTAAATAAAATGGAGAAGTGGAATTTTTGATATGGCATTTAGTTTTAAAAGTCAACTTGACAAAAAAATCTAGAGTTAAGAGTTATCTGGAGAAAGAGTCTCTAAGGTTACGGGTACAGAATTATTATTTTAGCTGCATTACTTGATGTGGGAAAACCTGCACACTATGGAAAGTACCATTACGTGAATTTTAGAACATAGACTAGAGACAAAGAAAAACATTCTAGCCAGGTACTCGCATTCATGCATTCCTTATTTCTATGCTATTGACTACGTGACTTTCCAACACTAATGGACTATAACCTGAAATGGTGAAATGGTGATCCAAATATACATCTTTTGTTAAGTTTCCTCTATCATGGCAAATTATCATAGCAGGGGGAAATAAAACTGAGACAGTTATTAAGGCAGTTTTTTTCTTTAACATATATATGTATATATATATAATACTTTAAAAGGGTTTTTTCCATATATACCCCTGCTCATCTTCCCTTTTCTCCTCCCATTCTCTCCCAGTCCTCCCTCAGCCTCTCCCACCACATTTCCCCATCCATTCCCCAAGGATGTCAAGGAGCGCCAAGGTGGGTCAGTTCAATCTGGTGTATCTATTTAAGGTAGGTCAGATTCTGTCATCCCAGTATTAAGGGTGGGTTAGGTGTTCCTCTATAGGAAATGGGCTTCAAGATGTTAGTTCATGCATCGGAATATAGTCTGATCCTCCTCCACGAGGTTCCACAAACTGCCCATGTCATTTGACAGTTATCTACCTTTGTATGGTTTAGTTCCTTTCCCTAAAGATTCCTCAGTAGCTGTTTCTGATTCAGTAAACTCCCAGTAGCTCTAATCAGCCATGTCTGTAGATCTCCTCCTCATGACCCTAATCCCTTTACTTATATACATTCTCCTCTCTCTCTTTTCAGCTGAACAGGGAGCTCAACATGGTGCTTAGCTATGGAGCTCTGCTCCCATCTCTATTCATTGCTGGATAAAGGTTGACACATAGGGTGCTCATTCATTTGATTATATGTGAAGTCCTGTTCAAGTATCCCCTCCAATATTGCTTGGAGTCTTAGCTAAGGACATCCTATCGGCTCATGGAGGTTTCCCTAGCACCCTGCATCTTTCCAACCCCACAGTGGCTCCCTCTATCAAGATATCTATCTCTTTTTTTCTCCTTCTTTGTTCCTCCTCTCACTCAACCATCTCCTTCTCTCATGATTTGTTCCCACCTCTTCTTGGTAACTACCCATTATGATCTCAATTTACTCAAGAGATATTCCTTTCTTTATCTTACCAGTGGGATCCCTGGATGTCTCTCTTAAGTTCCTCTGATCCAAAGCTGTTCAGGAGTTGTGGTTCACAGCCTGGATACTCTTTGCTTTTTGTCTAAAATCCACTTACGTGTGAGCACATCCAATGCCTATCTTTCTGGGCCTGTGTGGCCTCACTAAGGATGATACTTTCCAGATCCAGCCATTTGCCTGCTAATTTTAGGATGTCATTTTTTATTTTTACTGCTGAGTAGTACTCTATTGTGTAGATGTACCACAAATTGTTAATCTATTCTTCAGTTAAGGGACATCTAGGTTGTTTCCAAGTTCTTGCTATCACTAATAATGTTGCTATAAACATAGTTGAGCTAATGCCTTTTGGGTAAGAATGTACATCCTTTGGGTATATGCCCCATAGTGGTATTGTTTGATCCTGGAAAAATTGATTCCCAGTTTTGTGAAGAACTGCCATACTGTTTTGCAAAGTGACTGAACAAGTTTACACTACCACTAGCAAGGGAGGAATGTTCCCCTTGCACTACATCCCCTCCAGCATAGACTGTCTTCAGTGTTTTTCTTTTCCTTTTCACTGCATATTTGAGTTGGTTTGATGTTAAACTGAAATGGATGGTCAGTATGCAGAAATGATAGGGCTTGAATATCATTCTTTGAGAGATTCCTCATTGTCTTTCAAAGTCATGGACTCTATTTTTATTAATTGGTTTAACAGGCATATATATTTGTATATAAATATATATTCCTAAATACATGAATATAACCTGCTTGTTACATAACTTATATGTGTGTTTTCATGGATGACTATTTCTATTTCTTGTTCAATAAACAATTAGTGAGATCTTCCCTGGTTATTTGTTACAATTTGGTTGTAAATAGACATCATTGCCAAGACAATTTATAAGACAAACAAACAAGCAAATAAAAAAAAGCATTTAATCAGAGACCTGCTTAAAGTTTCAGAAGATAAGTGGGGTGGTAATGTCTATATGCAGTGAAAATCATTCTGTGAATAAAGGAACTGTTTTGATCTGTGTCAGGTGCCATAAAGTAGGCAGAGAAACTGAGTTTCAGGAATGAGGAGTGCCGAGTCAGACAGTTCCAATCTAGATGCCAAAGAAGAAGCAGGTAGAATCCAGGTGAGATAGGAGCCATGGGGCATGTGGCAGATAAATTAATGGAAATGGGATGAATTAAGATGAAAGAGCTAGCTAGCAAAGTGCCTGAGACATGAGCCAAACAAGATGTAATTAATAGAAGCATACGAGTCATTTTTTTTGGGGGGGAGGGTAAAAGCCACCACAGGCGGGTCAGGCCTCTGGCCAGGACAGGGTCAGAAATGAACTACAACAGATAAGTTCATAATCATCATTGGGAATGGGGTTGGGAACTGATAGGCAGGCTTGGCAGTGAAGCAGTAGCTAAGAGCATTCATGCTAACCCACAGGCAGGAGAGAGAGAGAGACAGAGATAGAAACAGAGACAGACAGAGAGAGACAGAGACACAGATAGAGACAGACAGAGAGAGACAAGAGAGAAAGAGAGAGAGGAAGACTGAGCTACAAATGGACTTTCAAACTTTAAAGGCCATAGGCATTTACATACCATCTACAACTAGACCATCCTGCTAAGCCTTCTACAGTCCACCATGTGGAAACCAAAAATTAAATATAGGGACCTATGGGCTCATCCTCGTTCTGTCTACCATACTGGAAAAAACTGTTTTTCCAACTTTCATCATCCTTTACATGTAACTCTTTGTGTAGGATTAAGGCTTCAGCTCTTTATTTGAACTTATGACCCATTTAGGAAGAGAGTAATCATGCCTGGTACTAGAAACCTAGCCAAACACATGGGACTAAATAAAGTTATGGATCTTGAAGAAAAAAAACCTACAGCTACTACTTTACTAAACCAGCATAATCCCGAACTACATTCTAAACTTTTGCTCTTATACCTACAGATAAGAGTAGTGATCATTCCTCATCAGGGAAACTTCTCATAGCAACAGGCAGAGAGCATTACAGAAAATTATAATCAGTGAAAATGCAGTTCTGAAGCCTAGTCCCAACAGATATGCCCACAAAACATTTTTGTCATCAAAAGTTAGGGAACATTGCAAAAAGAAGGGGTGAGGGGTGGAAAGATTGTAAATTCCAGAAGAATCAGAGATTTTGCTTTAAGATTATGTCTTCCATGAATATCAGAGGCTCCACTCATAAAGTCTCATCAATATAACTGTTTCAACTTACGATTTTACAAGGAAAACAGATACACCAAAGTGAATATGTGAATGTCCATAACGTTTTAACCTTAAAGAAAACCTATAATTTTGTGGAGTGGGGGGAGCTGTTACAAGGTTAAATGACCAGTTTTTATTAATCTAAATGCTAGAGGGATAATATGGGAATTTACAAAACCTAGCTGGGGAGGTGGAGTCATAGACCTATATGAGGTGTACCTATGTCTCCAGTGAAGTGACTGCTTGATGGACAAGCAGTTATACAAGAACTATCTCTGAACAAAGCAACAACTGCCCTCCAGAGTGGCTTTAACCTTCTGCAACTGTTCAACAACATAGTCTGTTCTTTAATCCACTTGGTTTGTGAGACTTTGTTACAGCAGTTCTAGAAAACCAATAGGAACTCAAGAATAATTGACATTTCTGTTAGAAAACTTATAATTTTTAAATGCAATAGTAAATAAAGCTACTTTTGACTTTGCATTGACTTTTGTACATTGAGTAACTGGATTATTAGTTTTGTTATATGTTCAATTGTCTACTATCAGGTGTCAGAGAATGAGGTATTTGGGAACTGAAACATTTGTGTACGACATAATAATAAAATTAAGTCTGCTTATCTACACATTCCACTAGGGGCTGTGATTAAAGATAGTGATGATTAATAGTAATTCAATCTACAGTTGATTTTGCTTGTAAAAAATCAGAAATATAATAGTTTGTGTATTTTGAGGCAATTTAGTTTGAGCTGTGTTTAGAAGTACCTTTTAAGACATGAGGTATGCTTTGTCTTCTTCAGATTATACTCATTTTTTGTTCCTTTTTTATTTTCCTGTTGTTGACACAGTAGGAACTAAGAGTGAAAAAGAGATAATTTCAGGGCAACTTCATACCTGAAAAGTTGAAATCATCGGTTTCTCCTTATAGTAGACTCCCTGACTCCCTGGGAAACATAATATAAGGAGTCAAGGGCAAGTCACTGCTAGTTGTGATATGTAGCTATCTGATGTATAAAAAGAAAAAACATTAAGTTTCATTTTCTTTGCTTTTTTTTCTCCTCCCCAGGGAACAAGCAACAGAAGGTCAGAATACCATCCTCTCTGCATGCCCAATTCTTGCTTTCCAATAGCAAGAGGTTCTTCAATTAAAGGCACAGTAGTTTCTACCCTATATACTACTGTGCAATAGGAATTTCCAAGGTAAATGAAGGGTTTCAAAGACAAAATTGTAGATTATTCACCCATCACTCTCTCCATCAAACTCTGTGCTCAGTGACCCTATAAGTCAACACCATACTCCCACTCTAATATAAGAAAAACTTTATGACATTGCTATATAACTTTCAAAATTCAAATTTGTCTTCTTTCAATGCTATTTCCTTATACCAAAATTTTAGAAAACCTAGCAATAGGACAACACATAAGTGATCCATATAGTACACTAAGATGGAATCATTTTTAAGTAGTATAAAATAATTTAGGACATCAGAAATTTATTTGTAAAGCTGATTGTGTGTATCACACATACACACAAACACACACACAGAGAGAGAAAGAAGTGAGTGAATGTGTGAGAAGAATAATAAAAATCCATCTCCACTCAAATTCAAAGTAGCAGGAGTGTCTATTTGATGATGAACACAGAAGAGAAAATAATCTATAGAACTCTGACAGAGTTTGGGGTAGAATGTTTTAGTAAGGGTGATTGAGTCTATTCCTAGGAAAGAGAATATACAATGTGAGTCTACAGTGTATTTAGTGTCAGAAGCTAAGAAAAATTTGAAACAATAATAAACACACACGTACCTACAAAAAGACTATGGCAAATCTACACAAGGAGGTCAATTCAAACAGCACTTCTATTTATCTTATTTGTTAAATTAACACAATTTTGTTTAATTTTTTCAGGTTTTCCAATAATTCAAATAAACATTAGCTTTAATGTGATTTTTATTAAATTGGACAATTTGAAGGAATATACAATCTATTTGTTTGATAGCTCTCTACGGATAGAGAGATGGCTCAAGGATTAGGAGCATTCACTGCTCTTTCAGAAAGCCCTTCTTCAGCTTCCAGCATCCATGCTAGTAAGTAGTTCCACAACCACCCGTAATTCTAGTGCTGGACAGATCTCATTTCATTGGCCTTTTGGGGCACTGTGTTCACAAGCATAGACCACCACTCACAGATAATTGAAAATAATAAAAATCAAAAGGAAACCTAATATATAATGCTAAACATTCATGTAAATAACATTTTTTAGCTAAGAATTCTGCCTTAGTTTCTGCTAACCAGGAGAATAATTGAAAAAATTTGTGTAAGAATTTAGCTAAAATATAGTTTACCACAAAGAGAAAAAGTGTAGCAATTTAAATGTCTTAAAAAGTCAGTTATTAAGGTGAATTATTTCTGCATATCCAATTCCAATATATAAATCAATAGCAGCTGAACAACTATAACTAAATACTTTTAAATTTCAATTTGAGATAGAGTTTTTCTACATATTCTGGGAGTTATGGAACTCAGTAAGCGCTTCAGCTCATGAGTATTCCACCAGGATCACCCTAGTGCTGGGATTTCAAGCATGGACAAACATACTGACATAGTTAATATTCCTTTTTACAAGGAAATAAATAAACACAGTTTTAGGGTGTCTCTCTGCTTTGACATTTCAAATGTACATTATCTTTACGAAATTAAGTTTTTGACAATAAACCTGAAACAGATCATTTTATCGAACACACAAAGAGAGAAACAGAGACAGATAGGGAGAGAGAGCGAGCAAGCAAGAGAGAGAGAGAGAGAGAGAGAGAGAGAGAGAGAGAAAATACTGTTCCTGTTATAAATGAGTATTAAACAGTTACAAGAGTATCTAGTTTAAGGAAGTTAGAAAAACTATCTGAATCAAATACTTTATGAACAAAAGGTGGGGCTTAAGGTAAACATGAGTCTATTTCTTCACAGTCCATTTTCCCATATCTTACTAGTGGATGATAATTATGGTTGAGTTTTTGCTACTGTTTGAAATTACGTATACAACTAGAGAGCAGGCTGCAAGGGACAGAAAGAAGGAAAAAGTTAGCATTTTTATTCAGTGGCAAAATCATGCTCATTCAATGGGACAGATTATTTGCATGCTATTTTATGTTAATTAAGAAATATTTTCTGGCTTATGGGAATAATGCCACTTATTCAGCTACTCAATTAACTACAACCCAAGCAACTCTTTTTGAAATAAGTTATTAAATTTCTTTTATCAACTAAACACTCCTCGGCAAATCCCAAGAAAAGTTATAAATAATATTGTAAGAGATCTGTATATAGCTGGAGAAGAAAGGAATCATAAGACCATAATTTTATCATGTGCTTATTATTTTTGTGAGAATTCTCAAATATTTGAGTAAGTTAGTAAAATATTCTGTTTATTTTAAAAAGCAAATACCAAAATCATAAAATTTTAAAATTAGTTTACATTCTGGTAAATTATTATTACATTTTTTTTCAAATACTCAGTAGAAGATTTATTGTTTCTATGAGTATAGTCACAAAACAGTAGTATATGGTAAATTGATTGTAATAAATAAAAAATAAATAAAAATAAAACCTAAAATGTTCTAAAATAGATGAATTTAAAATCATTGGGAAAGTATTCATCAAAGCATAATTTTTCTAAGAGTAAAACCTTTTTTGTTATTATCATTTGGTGATTTTACATCATGCACCTCATCAAACATAGTTATCAGTCCTCTCAGTTTCATACCCACTCTTATGATCTCCCCATATTCAAAAAAGTCCATTCATGCTGTACATTTATCTACTGGAGCATAATTAAACATTGGATTTATGCATTTTAGAAAAAGCCAAGAGAAAGAAGGAAGACAAAAATACTTTAAACAAAATAAAATTAACAAAAGTCCATTAAAGAACCCAAATTTGCTTTAGTTGATAATTCTTTAATTAGGTTTAGCTAATAAAATTTCAATTATTGTAATCATAAATCTTCACAGTCAACTGATAGATTCAGACTCACCTATGTGATTTATCTCTAACTGTGCCTGTAAAGCTTTTTTAAATTTAGTTATATACATATATATGTGTGTATATGTATACTTATATTTATATTTTACTGACCAACCACAGTACCTCCTTGCTCCCCTCCTCTCACTCACTCATCAGCTTTGCCCCCCCACCCCCACCCCATCTACTCCTCAGAGAGAGTAAGGTCTCTCACCAGGAGTCAACAAAGTCTGTCATATCAAGTTGAGGCAGGACCAAGCCCCAACTCCCTGTATCAAAACTGAGCAAGCTATCCCCCTATAGGGAATGGACTCCAAAAATTCAGTTTATATATTAGTAATAAATCCTGGTCCCACTGCCAAAGGCTCCACAAATTGCCCAAGTAACACACACACAACTGTCATCACATTAGAGGACCTGGAATGTGTTTCTGTGTGTTTTCCCCATCATGATTTTGACTATTCGTTCACATAATCCCACCTTCCTCTCTTAGACTGGACTGGGAGCCTAGTGATTAGCTCTGAGTCTTTGAATCTGCTTCCATCAGTTGCTGAATGTTCTATGATGACAATTATTAGGGTGGTCATCAATTTGATTACAGGGGAAGGCCACTTTAGGTACTTACAAAAGGATAGACAACTCCAGAGAGTAGGGGACATCATATTGAATCCAGGTCCCAAATTCCATTTAAGGAAAAAATAAAAATCTGCTTAATACTCAAGGTTATTTTTCTCTGCTTCCTGTTTCTCTGTTCTTTCTCATACAAATCTAAGCAAACTGAATCACTCCTGCTCAAATAGCCCCTAGACACTTTGGCTCCGCGTCTCACTGCTCTGATAGACTGCCAAATCAGGACACAAAATCTACTGTTTTCCCCTTAAGTTGCTTCTGGTCAGACATTTGATTATAGCGATGAGAAAGGTAACTGCTAAATGCAAGTAATATCACAATGAAAAAGTAATTTATGAATTATATATACATAAAAGTACCATTGATAGTATCTTGTTTTCATGCCTTATAAGGTCATTTATGATTTGCTTTTATCATCTTTTTTTATGCAAAAGTAAAAAAAAAACAGTTGGCTGATCACAGGACTCAATGTATAATCTTGTCTATTATGGACTTGCCTGAATTTCTGCTTTTGGGTGCCTCATGCTTAATGTTCACCTATATATGGAGGAAAGGGATGCTAAGTTTACTGTAAGGTAATGAATGAGAAATTTTATAGTTGGTATTAATAATCAATGACTTATGATTAAAATAGGTAAATATTTATTAGGGAGTTTATAGGAAAATACTCACTGATACAAGAGATTAAAGAGTTGTGTGGTTCCTGGAGAGCAAGAGTAGTCTGTGAGGCTGAATCTCAGTGGATCAGGTCCTCTATCCAAGAGCACAGGATAGCAAACAGGAAGGGAGAGTCGGAACATGCGTGCACCCATTTTTAAACTGGCCTTCTGGACAGGCCTCGAATACTGGTGCTTCAAGGCCTAAAGACCACACCTCTAGGTAAAGGCAATAATGCCAGCTCTACTCTAAATCCTTGTTTTAGAACGAGATAAAGGTAATAATATTCATTGTAACTATGATTTTTCTAATGTCAAAGGCAACCAAGGTGTTAAGACAAAATTTTCTGATTGCTGCACTCATTCATATTTTAACCTCTGTAGAAAGCTCGTATAGAACTAAGAGAATTTATATTAAAACAATAAACACATAATTCCAGTAGTATTTCTAAGCACTAATGATATATTGAATTATGATAGATAAAGGGTAGAAAGCAAAATAGCCTATGTCCAGCTTCATTAAACAAAAATAAGAAAGCAAAAGAAGACAAGTGGAGCCTGAGAAAATTAGGTGGAAAAGTGATCACATACTTGGAATTGCAAGGAAGCTACAGTATTACACTCATTAATCACTCATTAGTGGACGAGAGAGAGAGAGAACGAGAGAGAGAGGTCATTGTACAGAAGGGCTCAAGGATAGCACATAGTTAAATGACACAGTGCCTTACTTCTGCATTGATAGCCTGGCAGGGATGTGTGTTATAAAAGGTTTCCCAGGGCCCGTTTTGGGCCTGAGGTTTGTACCTGGCCCTCGGAGGCTTTTGTCCCCCAAAGAAATGAATCAGACACTTATATTAACTTCATACTGTTTGGCTCATGTCTCAAGCACATTATTAGCTAGCTCTTTCATCTTAAATCAACCCATTTCTACTAATCTACCTGCCACGTGGCCCAGCCCGTGGCTTTCCTGGATTTCTTACATGTCTGTTCTTCTGTGGGGGTGGGGAGGGTGTGGGGGGGTGGTAGGGGAGGAGGGGGTGGTGGTGGTGGCTATATGGTGACTGACTAACTCCACCCTTCTCCTACCTGTCTGTCCTCTGATTCTCCACCCACTTCTACGTTGTTGTGCATAGGCCAAAACAGTACTTTATTTACAGCATACAGAGAACATTCCACCACAGATGTGGGTGAGGAAAGACTTGTTTTCTTTAAGAGTCTGGTCACAGAAAGTTTAATTATGCTCCAGTAAGTAAATGAGCAGCATGAATGGCCATTTTTGTAAATGGGAGATCATAAGAGTGGACATGAATCTGAGAGATCTCATAACTGAGTTGGATGGTGTGTATGATGTTAAATCAAATAAGAAGTAAATAAAAATAGATAAAATAATTTTAAGTTTTTTTAAAAAGAAAATAAAATCCTTTTTTCTTATGTAAAATAAAAAAATAATAATAAAATTGTAAAAAATATGAAGAGAGTTGAATAACCAAAAAAAATTAGTGAAGTTTAATAAATGATTAATATTGCTTTTTATAAAATTATTTGTTGGAGGAAAACAATCTAGTAATGTAAATGGTATACAATTTCTTTCACTTTCAGTTCTCTTGAAATATAAGTAAATATAAAGACAATTAATTGGATGCTCCCTCTTGTATAGTAAATTGTGTTGCTTTAAATAATGAGTCAATTGTATAGATATAAATGTTTACTTGAAATTATTATAAAATATTCAATATATATTATTTATTAAAATATAGCATGTGAGTTTCTGGCTAGCTAAAAATTTCTAATGTCTTAAACAAAAATAACTGTCAAATATATTCAACTCTTTGAATACATGTGTGTTTTGATTTATGTGGGGTTTGTGTGCCTTATTGAGAAATGGCTTACTATCATATTCATTTTTTAAAGCAAACTGGTTTGAATTCAAAAAATCTGATTGACTCTGTTACCATTTTCTGCTATTTTTCTTTTTGTGAATCTTCTTATATAGCCAGGTGGCCAACACCTAAAAGGACTTTAAGAGGTATTGTTCTGAAGCTTAGAATTTCTAGTGATGTTAAGATAAAACATTTCAGTGCATTTCAGAAAAGGATTTTAGGATAATCAATAGAAATTACAGTTGAAATTTCATTTTGAGACATGGCCTCTCTATGTATTTCTGGTTGTCCTTGAACTCAGCATGTAGATTAGGTTGGCATCAAACTCATAGAATTCTGCTTGTATTTGCCACCTAAGTATGGAAATAAATGATGTATACCATATTATCAAAAAAAAAAAAAACCCTAAGATATTCAAAATAGCAGAAGAGTTTCCAAATGTCAACTTGTGTTTGGGTTCTATGAAACTTTAAATTATATCATTTCACAGCTGTCTTGTTTTGTGAATGACTTTACATAACAAAACTATCCAAAACTTTAGAAAGATCTATTTCAAAATTTGTCTATGCCATAAGCAGTACTTATCTGAGCATCTTTTAAACAATCTTACTTATAATTGTACTTATTCAGACAAAAATAAATTAAAATGTACTTATTAAAGCAAAACAGTATGATTGGAGGCATATCAAATTTAGTTAACATTATTGAATTTTTTATTAATTTAAATATTATAATTTTATAAATATAAGTATAATTTCTACAAAATTTGGAGATTATTTTACTTAAATTGAGAGCTGCTCACCACTCCATGTATCAGGATCTGTCAATAAAAAGAAAAATAACCATAAATTATCTTTTAAAATATTTAACAGTTAATATTTTATCTAAAAATTGTTATATTTTCATCATACATTTAATGTTTATTTTTTTAATATACAGCTCTAAGAGTTGAAATGTCATTTGTACAAGAATTGTTTTTATGCCTTTATTTGTATTGAGTAGTCTGAGAAATATAGTAATAAATTACATTTAGTGTATGCCTATAGACTTAATTTGTAGTCAAACTGGGGATTATCTGATCAGTACTGTATATTAAAGTGAAGTAAATAGCAAAGGAGTAAAATAATATATTTATGAGGTTGCAATATTGACAGTTATCACCAGTGAAGGCACACATGTGTCTGGGAAAGCCACTACCAATCCAATGACAGCTGAGATTTTTGAGATGAAGAAGAGAAATTTTCATTTAAAAGTTTTGGGTAACTTGAAGTCCCAGTCCTTTATTAAGATTTAATTCATTGTGGTCCTTTTTTTTTTTTTGGTAATTGTATCCTAAATGCCCTTTATCACAGTTAGTCATCTGCTTGATGTTATCAGCCCAAGTGTATTAGTAATTACTGTTCATACTTACCTAGATAATGCAGTGATGTGCATTAATTCTCCATTGATATAAGGATGAAAAATTTAAGACATACAAAATTATTTGCATAATTTTTATTATTTTAGAATCACTTCCTTGTGATTATGATTTTTAAATATTATTACCTGTACAGGAAGATAGGCTATATTAGTAGTTTGGGGCCTATACTCCCTTTCCTAGTCATGTAAGTGCTTCTGAAGTTCTAGATAAGATCTTTGCAAAGAAGCAAGCTAGGTATAGAGAAAATGAAAAAAAAAATGAAAGTCACATTACTGGTAGTTTTTGGAATGACTACATCATCTTGTAGGTAAATTTTGTACTTTTTTTTTTTTTAAAAAAAGGTGTTTTATTTCCAAATAGTGATCTTTAAGGTAATGAGCTTTTGTGAATGCATACAATCTATATTAGCTATTTTTTTTCTAAATGTTACAAATGCCATAACCAAGGCTTTTTTGTTTTATGCCATATTGGGACCTTGGGACCTCTTGCCCTTGCTAGGGAGGAGATGGGGAGATGTGGCGAAGAGAGAGTGACTGGAGGAAGTGCGAGGGGGGAAGGGACCTTGAACAAGGATTCACACGGATAGAAAATGTGACTTTATTCATAATAATAAAAAAATAATATGTTTAACTGGGCTTATGGTTTTCTAGGGTTACAGTTCATGATGACAGAGTGAAAGCATGGTGGCAAGAAGAGATGAGAGATTAAATTTCACATGTAGAAGGCACAGAGAAAGATACAATAAGAGTCACCTCAAAAGCAGCCGCCAATGACACAGCTCCTCCCACCAGACAATAACCAATATTCCTTCACAAACAGTTCCAATAAACGGGGACTAGGTTTTCCAAATATGAGCTTATGAGAGCCATTGGCATAAAAACCACAACACAACCATACAGTTTATTTGCTCATTTATTCTCCTTTATGTTAAATATATCAAGTAGCTAAGCTGTTCCATGTATAGGTATGCAAATAATTAAACAAGAAAAATTTACCTAATAAATTTTACTACTTGATTCTTATTTAGAATCAATTAAAAATAAAATATCATCATAGTTTTATTTGTTTTGTAAATAAAGTGTCCTCCTAATTGCGTATTTTTAAAGTATCTATGCATTGGCATGCACAAAAGATGATTTTATCATATTGAACAGCAAATTTAATCATGCACTAAGCCTACTCTGGTAATAGTTCAGCAATATATAATACAAAATGTAATGAACCATGTTATGAGTTATTCAATATATCTAATGTATGTGTACACATATATAATATTATAGAAATACTATCTACTATAATATCTGATTCTCTATAAAGGGAATTCCCAGAGACCTCTTTGCCTTGTTAATTGTTATAAGAATTATCCCAGACTCAGTAAACATCCATACATGATATATTTATTTGAATTAGAATGTATAATGAGTACAATGTGAAAATATAAATAGACATGTAAAAAAGTGACATTTGTGTTCTAAGTGCCTTGATTACAGCCTTTAAATTCTCCTCCCCAAAAAAATGAGTAGTGTAGATACTTGATTAAGGTAGATAAGCAAAAGTAGTTATCTTGAAGAAGAAAACTCAAATCTTATCACAGGTGGAAAACAAAATAATACAAACCAACAGCAGCAAAACTGAAAAGAGACCTGATGAAAGGCTAGAGAAGAACTAGAGAAATGTAGATGAAATCAAATGAGAAGGATCTAGACAAGGAATATCTGCACTTAGGCATCCGCCCTAAGAAAAAATGAGTAAATAATCTTCATGGAGGGTGTCTTAGTTACTGTTCGATTGCTGGGAGGAAATATCATGAGCAAGGAAACTTATAAAAGGGAAACATTTAGTAAGGGCTTACTTAGAATCTCTGATGGTTAGTTCATGGTCATCATGGTGAGGAGTGTGGTAACCAGGAGAAAGTCCTGGAGCTGGATCCGTTGCTCATAAGTCGAGTCTGACTCTCAAGTTGTAGGCAGAGGGAGAAGCTAGAGAGATAAAATCACAGAAAGGTGAAAATGATGTAAGTACAGCGCTTCAGAATAAAAGTATCCCATGAAAATGTAATTAGAAGGATGAAGTTACTATTCCTTGATATACTAGTTGTCAACTTAATGTAAGACACTGGGTTTAATCTTGTGAAAAGATAGTAAATTAACAAAAAAACAAAAAACAAAAGCCTTGAGTATTTCCTTTTACATGTCATCCTAGTTTTAAAATAAGATATTAAAAAAAGCTAATGTTAATCAACTTATAAAAATGTGATTTTTATAAAGAACTAGTGAAAAGTTTAGAATATACAGACACATGTAACTTGTATACGTGTGTGTATATGTGTGTGTATGTGTGTATACATGTGTGTTTATATTTGTTTGTGTATGTGTGTGTGTATTATGAAGGGTGTCCTTAGTGGAAGCAATCTATTTCTATCTGAGAGTATTGTACACGTGTGTGGGCTTACCTCATTTATCTTTATTTACTCTCTAGGTAGTAAGCTGGAAATTTCAAATTCCATATGTCAGCCATTCCTGCTTATGATTACTCCCTGGAATTCTTTAATAAACTATAAATTTATATATTTGACATTACTTAATATTCTATTTGAATGTAACAAGGAAGAAAAATTCTTATGTCCCACTCTAGAACTTTTAACCACAAATACATAGTCTTTTCACCATCATTATCATAAATAATGAAAAAACATCTTTCTAGCATTTATGATTCTAAACTTGATAGTGTTCATATCTTACTTCCTTTTTTGCATTTATACTCTAGACTTTATTGTATATATATACATATGTTGGGAATTGAACATCTTTTGTGTTATTTCTATTACTAGCATGCCATTCTTAATAATGAAAAGATTCTTCCTGAAGTACTATAATTGCTTCTTAATATCCGAAATTGATACACTTATACATTGATATATTGATTCAACTTCATTCACCATAAGCATTTACTATTATGTCCCAGAAATTCTTAATTTTATTGTTTTGTACTTGGTATATAACATATTTTTTCCCATGTTCCTATTTGGATAGTCCTCTCTTGTCCCAAATACTAGCTGTATAATTTTCCTGTCTTTGTTTTCAAAACTAGATTCTGCATATAATGGATTACATGATTCTTGTTCTTTCTGAGCCTGACTTTTAACATGATGATATCCACTTCTGTCTATCTTTATAAATATTATTTAATTTTATTCTTTTTTTAGTTAGAAAACAAGATAAAATTGGAGAATTTAGGTAATTTCAGAAGATGACATTTTTAAAATTGAAGCTTTAGGGGAAGATGTTGGAAACTGTCAATTGTTTTTGTCTAAAATTGGCAAAGCACAAAAGAAAGTTAAGCACAATAACTTGGTTTTGTAGGACCTATAAAAGGGAGTAAAGATGTCTTTTTCTTAGGACTTCAACGTATTAATAGTTTCTGGAATTAACAGCAGGAGAGACACTCTAAACAATCATAGTTCAAATAACATTTTGTGATTAAATAAAATTACAGACTGAAACTATCAGATTAAAAGTAAGATACCAAACAGAATGTCAGAGTTAAGTAAAGAAACTAACAATAAAGAATAAGTGCATGACCTTTCCACTAATATTTCACATAATCTCATAGTAGTTATCATTAGCTTACAAATAACACAGAAACGAAAATAGAGAATAGAAGTTAAAAAAAAAAAAGACCCCTTCCTCTGAGCTCCATACTAGAGCTTACAGCCCTGGTATCTTTACAAGGAGCCAGGATGATCTTAGAGACTCTAAAAAAGACACCACATACCATTCACAAAAACCATTTATGCCTGCCCAACAACCACAGACTACACCCCTGTACACATACAAGACTCCATATCCTGGCTCAAACTTCAGAATCAGCCTCAGATTTACCAGAGGCCAGGCCAGATCTAAGTACTTCTAGATCCCCAAAACCCAGAAGGGACACCTTATTAGAAATGAAGATGCACTAGTCACTAGAACCCTTGGCCATTCAGTCCAGAAGACAAGAGGGGGGGGGGAAACAGAGAACAAACAGTATTCAACATAGGCAAGCAGAGAAATCAACACCTAAACATAAATTAATCAGAATTCCAGGTGTCTAAATATCACTATAAGAACTCAATAATCAACAGAAAATGGCAATATGGTATTAAAAGAACCCATCTATCCTAAAACAGCAAGAACCGAACAATTAAACACAGCTGAAGTACAAGAAAAATGAACATTAAAAATGTATTCATAAAAATAATAGAGGCTTAAATACTATTAAATAAAATCCCTTAAAGAATTTGAGAAAAAGACAAAAATTACATAAAAAATTAATAAATCTCTTAGTAAAAAGCCAAGAAAAAACAAACAATTCAAAAAAAGTGACTCAAGTCTGAAATAGAAATAGAAGCGAAAGAGAAAACAGAAACTGAGGACGTCCTGGAAATGGAAGTCTGGTGAGCAAACAGAAATTAGAGCACCAACAGGAGTCAAGAAAAGAGAATTTAAAACATTGAAGACATGTTAGAGAAAACAAGTTTATCAGTCAAAAAATAGTTAAGTCTAAAAATTTTCTAACACACAACCTTTAGGTAATCTGGGATATTGTAAAAAGACCAAACCTAAGAATAGTAAGGATAGACAAAGAGAAGAAACCTAGCATAAATCCCAGAGAATACATTTGACTAAATCATAGGAGAATTTTTTTTTCAACATAAAGAAGAACATACCAATAAAAGAACAAGAAAGTTAAAGAACACCAAATAGTTTGGGTCAGAAGAGAATAATAATTAAAACACTAAATATATAAAAACAAAATAGAAGCAGCAAGGGAAATAGGTCAATAACATGTAAAGGCAGGCACATTAGAATCACTCTTGATGTCTCAAAAGAGATGCTAAAATGCAGAAGTACCCCCCCAACTATAGTCTTGCTGACACTAAGAGATCACAGAAGCCAGCCCAGACTGTTGTATTCAGAAAAAATATCAATTACCATACATGGAAAAACAACATATTTTATGACAAAGTCAAATTTAAACAAACTCTATCTATAAATCTAGCCCTACAAAAGGTACTAGAAAAAAAATGCAACCCCAGGAAGTTAAATACACCCAAAATAACACAATCTCATACCAGCAACACACAAAGAAGGGAAACACACACACACGCACAGACACACACACACACTAAAACAATACCAAAACCCACCAAAAATTAAACAATAAAAAAATCTGTAATCACTAATAGTCCTCAATATCAATGGACTCAATTTGCTAATATAAAGTCACAGGATAAGGAAATAGAAACAAAAATGACATCCATCATTTTGCTGCTTATAAGAAACAAATAATGTCAAAGAGAGACATAACCTCAGAGTAAGGGTTGAAAATATTTTCCAATCAATTGTACCAAACAAGACAACTGGTGTAGCTATTATATTGTCTTAAAAAAAAAAAAAAGACTACCAGCCAAAATTATTCAAAATAAATGGAGAAGGACATTTAATACTCATCAAAGAAAAAAATCCACCAAGGTAATATCTCAATTCATAACATCTATGTCCCAAATATAAGAGCCCCCACATTTTAAAAAGAAGCATTACTAAAATTTAAATTACACATAAAACTCAACACAATTATAGGAGGAGACTGTAACACCTCACTTTCACCAATGGACAGAATATCTTGACAGACTTTAAATGGAGAAATAATGAAAAGAAAGAACATTTCACCTAAACACAAAAGAGCATACCTTCTTTTCAGCACTGCATGGAACTTTCTCTAAAATTGATCATAGACATTGCCACAAATCAAGTCTCAACAAAACAAAAATAATATAAAATAACCTCAAGTCTTAACAGAAACAAAAACTTTAAAATGACCTCAAGACTTAACAGAATTATAAAATGACCATCATGGATTAAAACTCAACTTTAACAACAGAAGCAAAACACATAGAAATTGAACTCTCTATGGAGTTACCACTGAGTCAAAGAAGAAATGAATAAAAAACAGCCTACAGAATGAGAAAAGATTTTCAACAACCCTACAAGTGACAAAGGACGGATCTCTAAAATATAGAGAGAACTCAAGAAACTAGAGCCCAAAATCTTGAATAACCCAATCCAAAAATGGGTTTCAGAACTAAAAAGGGAATTCTCAGCAGAAAAATTATGAATGACTGAAGGGCACATAAAAAACTAATCAACATCTTCAGCTCTCAGAGAAATACATGTCAAAACAACTTTGTGATACCACCTTATACCTGTCAGATTGGCTAAGATAAAAAAAACCTCTCCTATGCTGGAGAGGTTGTAGAGCAAGGGGAACACTCCTCCATTGTTGGTGGGAGTGTAAGCTTGTTCAGCCACTCTGGAATGCAATATGGCAGTTTCTCAGAAAACTGGGAATCAATCTACCCAAGGATCCAGCTATACCACTTCTGGGCATATACCCTAAAGATACACACTCACACTCCAAAGGCATTAGCTCAACTATGTTCATAGCAGCATTATTCATAATAGCAAGAACCTGGAAACAACCTAGATGCCCCTCAACTGAAGAATGGATTAACAAACTGTGGTACATCTACACAATGGAGTACTACTCAGCAGGAAGAAAAAGTGATATCCTAAAATTTGCAGGCAAATGGATGGATTTGGAGAATATCCTCCTGAATGAGGTTTCACAAACCCAGAAAATAAGCAGGGGATATATTCACTCATTAGTGGACTTTGTACAAAAAAGCAAAAAGCAAAGCATGTCCAAGCTGTAAACTACAAACACTGAACAGCTTGTGATCTGAAAGACCTTGGACCAGCACCTTGGATCCCACTCTCCTAAGAGGAACAGGTAACCCAGTCTTGATGTTGGGGTGAGGAAAATGGATCTGCTGGGAGTGGATGCTGAACTAAGCCACCTTGGGACCTTGGCACCTCCTGTCCTTGCTGAGGAGGAGATAAAGAGATGTGGAGAAAAGAGAGTGGCTGGAATGGGTGGGAGGGGGACTCGAGCTTGAACAAGAATATACACAAATAAAAACTATGACTTTATTCATAGTAAAAAGTTAATTTAAAAAGTAACAAAAAATAAGTTAAAAATCTTTTATAATTTAATAAAAAGTAATGCACAAAATACCCAAAATTATGGGACACAATGAAAGCAGTGCCAAGAGGAATGATCATAATACTAAGTACTTTCATGAAGAATTTAGAGAGAGTCATACTAGCAAATTAACAATACATTTGAAAGCTCTAGAATAAAAAGAAGCAGTTACACCCTAGGAAGAGTAGATCGCAGGAAATAATCAAACTGAGGGTTGAAATTATAAGATAGCCTTCAAACTCATGAAAACTGAACAAAAATCATTGAGTCATCACTGAGCCAAGGAATAAATAAAGATTTTATTATTATTGTATTATATTATTATTATTTAGACTTTCTAAAATTGAATGAAAATTAAGGCGCAACATATGCAAACTTATGGGATACTATCAAAACAGTGTTAAGAGGAAAGTTCATAGCACTGTGTCTGCATAAATTAAGTAAAGGAATCTCGAACTTGAAAATTAACAGCACAAGTAAAAGCTCTAGAATAAAGAGAAACAAACTCATGTAGAAGGACTAGATGCCAGGAAATAATCAAATTAAGAGCTGAAATCTATAAAATAAAAACAAAGAGAGCAAGACAAGAAATGCACAAAATATAGAATTGTTTACTTGAGAAAATAAATGTTAGACAAATCCTCATCCACACTGACCAAATGTCAGAGAGAAAACATCCATAATAACAAAATCAGAAATGAAAATGGGGATATAACAACTGAAGCAATCCAGACAATCATTAGGTAATACTTTGATAACTTTTACTTTCAAATCTCAAAAAGCTAAAAGAAATGGCCAATTTTCTGAATAAGTACCCCTTACCAAAATTAAATCAATACCAGATAAACAATTAAATGAAACTATAACCACCAAGGAAATAGAAACAATCATCAAATGTGTCTAAATCAAAAAAAAAAAAAAAAAGGCACAGGGTCAATGGTTTCACCACAGAATTATAAGGGAATTTAAAAGAAAAGCTAATACTAATACTTTCCAAATTATTACACACAATAGAATCAGAAAGGACATTGCCAAACTCTTTCCTATGAGGCTATGTTCACCCAGATACGCAAACCACTCAAAGGTTAAACTAAGAAAGAATATTACAAATCAATCTCTCTCATGCACAATGATGCAAACATAATCAATAAAATACTGGAAAACTGATTTTAAGAGCATGACAAAAATTCATCTACCACGATCAAGTAGGCTTTATCTCAGAGATGCAAGGATGGCTCAACATACAAAAATCTGTTAATGTCATTCACCATATAAATAAACTGATAAAAAATCCACATGATTATCTCTTTAGATTCTGCAAATACCAATTTATGTTAAAGGTTTTGGAAAGATCAGGGATATAAGGAACATATAATAAAGGCTATATACAGCAAACAAATAGCCAATATTAAACTAAGTGGAGAGAAATTCAAAGCAATTTCACTAAAATCAAGAACAGGAAAAGACTATCCATTCTCTCCATATCTGTTCAGCAAAGTATTTGAAGTTGTAGCTAGAGCTAGCTAAAGCAATAATGGACTCCTTATGGAGGCCACAAGGAGATCAAAGGGGTACAAATTGGAAAGGAAGAAGTCAAACTTTCACTATTTGCAAATGATATAATAGTATACATAAGTGACCCCAAAATTTCTACCAGCGAACTCCTACAGCTGATAAATCATTCAGTAATGTGGCAGGCTACAAGTTAAACTCAAAAAAATCAGTAGCACTCTTAAATACAAATGATAAATAGCCAGGGAAAGAAATCAGAAAAAAAACATTATCCTTTATAATAGCCACAAATAACATAAAATGTATTGGTCTAATTCTAACTAAAAAAGTGAAAGACTTTCATGACTGGAACTATAAGTCTTAGAAAAAAGAAACTGAAGGGATTAGAAAATGGAAACATGGGGGCTGGAGAGATGGCTCAGCGGTTAAGAGCACCGTGTGCTCTTCCAGAGGACCCGGGTTTGTGTCCCAGCACCCACATAGCAGCTAACAACTGTCTGTAGTTCCAATTCCAGGCGAAACACCAAGGCAAATAAATAAATAAAGTTTTTTTTTTTTTAAAAAAAAAAAAAAGAAAAAGAAAATGGAAACATTTCTCACACATTTGGATAGGTAGGATCAACATAGTAGAAATGGCAATCTTACCAAACATAATCTACAAATGCAGTGCAATCTCCATTAAAATCCCAATATAATTCTTCACAGATATCAAAAGAACAATATTAAATTTTTCATTGAAAAATAAAAAACTAAAGATATCCAAAATAATCCTATACTACAAAGGAAGCTCTGGAAGTATCACCATTTCTGACTTTAAACTTTACTATATAACTATAGTAATAAAAACAGATTGATATTAACATAAAAATCATGTTGATCAATGGAATCAAACTGAAGACCTTGACACTAATCCACACACATGTGTACACAAAGAAGCCAAACCTGTGCAATGGAATAAAGAAAGCATCTTTAACAATCATGCTGGTATAACTGGATATCAAACGTAGAAGACTACAATTAGATTTATATTTATTATGCTTCACAAAACTCAAGTCCAAATGGATCAAAAACCTCAACATAAATTCAGTTAACTTAAACCTGATAGAATAGAAAGTGAAAAATAGCCAGGAATGCATTGACATAGGAGACCACTTTCTAAATATAACCCCAGTAGCACTGACACTGAGAGCAACAACTAATAAATAAGACCCTCTGAAATAAAAAGCTTCTGCAGGGTAAAGGACATGGTCAATAAGACAAAACAACAGCTGATAGGATGAAAAAAGATCTTTACCAATCCCATTTGCAAGAGAGATCTGATCTCAAAGATATATTTAAAAAAACACAAAAAAAGATATCAAAAAACAAATAACCCAATTAACATATGGAATACAGATATAAACAGAGAATTCTCAACAGAATAACCTCAAATGGTTGAAAGACATTTAAGGAAGTGCTCAACATCCTTAGCCATTAAGGAAATGCTAAACAAAAAGACTCTGAGATCATCTTATACCTGTCAGAATGGCTAAGATCATAAACACAGATGACAGCCTATATTAAATAGGATTGCAATAAAGGGAATACTCCTCCACTGCTTGTAGAAATGAAAAGCCCAATCTGGAAATCAGTATGGTGATATCTCAGAAAATTGGGAATCAGCCTACCTCAGGACCCAGCAATTTCACTCTAGGCATATACCCAAAATTTGCTCAACTACACCACTATGACACTTGCTCACCTATTTTCATAGCAGCACTATTCATATTAGGCAGTTACTGGAAACAATCAAAATGCCTCTTAACTAATGAATGGACAAAGAAACCATGGTATATTTACACAATAAAGTATTACTCAGTGGTTATAAATAAATAGATAGATAGATACATCTTCAAATTTCTAGGCAAATAGATAGAACTATAAAAAAATCATCCTTAGTGAGGTAACCCAGAAAGACAAACACAATACATGCTCACTTGTAAGTGAAAAGTAAATAAATACCAAAGGAAGAGCAGACTATATTCCATAAACCCAGAGAAGATAGGTAGAGAGGAGAACCCTAGGAGAGATACAAATTGATTGCACAAGAAAGAAAAAGTTGTTAAGATTCCCTGGGTAAAATGGGACTAGGGTGTAGAGGGGAGAGAGGAGAAGTTAGAAACATGAGTGTCCACTAAGGTCCAGTTGAGGGAGAAACTGAGATGGTGTTTAAGGTTTTGGCACCAGTCTTTTGGGCCTAGCCTCAAGGTTTAGACCCACAGTCCCACAGAAACACATACAGTCCCAAAGAAAAACACAGATGCTTTCATTAATTTTACACTGATCGACTTAGGGCCCAGGCATATAATTTGCCAACTCCATCTCAACACAACCCATGTTGTTCAGTTGTGAGGCTCGGTACCTTTTCTCAGAGCATCATTTCAGCTTCTTTCCTTTGTGTCTGCTGCTATCTCATGTTTGTGCCTGTATCACATCCCTGTGGTGTCTGTCTGGCATCTCTGTCTGGCATCTGTCTCTGTTCTTCCTGTACTCAGAGTTTTCTTAGACTGGTATTCCCACCCACACTTTCTGTTTGCCTTTGGTCAATCAGGTTTTCATTAAACTTATAGGCAGGACAATTATTTAAAACATAAAATATAATCCCACTACACTAAGAGGGTTACAATTAAAGAGACATTTTAACAGTGAGTCATAATGGGTTTCAGGGGAATCCTGGTGCTAGAGAAATCCATAGGAACCCACAAGGAGTCCTGGTTACATGAACTGGTTTTATAGAGCCTACTCCCTATGGTGGGTGGCATATCTTGCTCAAACTTGGCACTGGATGAAATGGATTGGTCCTGCCTCAATTTGGTATGTTAACCTGTGTTGACTACTCAAGCGAGGCCTTGCTCCCTTAGATTGGGGGTTGGGTATGTAAAAGGTGGGGGAAGTGAGAGGAAGCAGAAGAGGAGGGTCATGAAACAATGGAGGGTAAGTACAAGAAATTTTATTAATAATTTAAAATTTTAAAAACAAAATCAATTTACTTTACAATTTCTTTGTATTCATCTTCTCTTACTTACATTTATTATGTAGACCTTCTTGATTCTTTTCTATATGTTGTACTGTATCCATACATACATTTGTTTCTGTACATATGCATGTTTTACATATATGTGTTTGTGTGTGTAATGTATATATAAAATTTTAGTTTGTGATGCCTTTTGTCTACAAGATTTTTATAACAAAGTTTGTTAAAATATTTTTGTATATATTAGCAAATCAGAAATAAAGGGGGTCATAAAAGATACTCCAAGGAAATCCATAAAATCATTATGTAATACTTCAAAGGGCTGTACTCGACAAATTTGGAAAAATTAAAAAAAAATTGACAAATTTCTTGATATATACCACTTATGAAAGTTAGTTAAATCAAAATCAGATAAACAATTTAAATAAGCCAAAAAAAACAAAAACAAAAACGCTAAGGAAATATAAACAGTCATTAAAAGTCTCCCAACCAAAAACAGTCCAGGGTCAGATGTTTTTACAAGAAAATTCTACCAGACTTCCAAAAAAGAACTAATATCAGTACTCTTCAAATTATTTAATAAAATAGAAAAAATATTGTCACATTGTTTTATGAGGCCAAAGCTACCCTCATAACCAAACTTTAGAAAGACTCAAGAAAGTAAATTATGAACCAGTTTTTCCCATGAACCAGTTTTTCCCATGAAAATTGATGCAAAAATACTCATTAAAATACTTCCAAACCAAATCTAAGAACAAAT
Source organism: Sigmodon hispidus (assembly GCA_004025045.1). Lineage (NCBI taxonomy): Eukaryota > Metazoa > Chordata > Mammalia > Rodentia > Cricetidae > Sigmodon > Sigmodon hispidus. Next base: position 29,877 of record PVIH01012301.1, on the reverse strand, counting down.
AAAAAAACATCATCCACTCTGACCAAGAAGGCTTCATCTCAAAGATTGGCTAATGGCTCAATATATGAAAATCTGTCAATGTAATTTATCATATAAACAAATGGAAATTAAGAAACAACCACATTGCCATCTCATCAGATACCAAAAAGCCTTTGACAAAATACAATACTCATTCATGATAAAAGTATTAAAGATCAGGGATATAAGAAACATACCTAAGCATAACAAATGGAATATACAGCAAGCCCACAGCCAACATCAAATTAAATGGAGAGAAACTCTAAGCAACCACACTTAAATCAGGAGTAAGATAAAGCTGTCTACTATTTCATTATCTATTTAACATGGTGCTCAAAATTCTAGTTATAGCAATAAAGCAAGAAAAGTACATGATTGGTTTACAAATTAGAAAAAAAATGAAGTCAAACCAAGCTCTCAGCTTCCTCTAGGATCCTATTTACCTGCCCCAAATATTTAGGTCTGACCAGAATGTAAATTGTGCACACCACTCCATTTCTTTTTGTCTTCTAGACCAATACATTCATGCATAATCTGATCTGCCTTATCACTTGATGTTCACAGACATAGAAATAATAGGAGAAGTCCACATGTCCAGATAAGAAGATCAAAATGTTAAGGAGACTAGAGCTCAAATGAAGATAGAATTGAAAAATCCAATATAAGCCAGCCAGAAAATTCATTAAAAAAAACTTGCAAGTAGAATAAATCAACTGCAAGAAATAATATCAAGACTCAAAAACAAAGCAGAGGATCTAGACCTAATAAATAAAATACATAAAAATTAAAACAAAACACAGGGAAAGAGCACATACGAAATAAATGTAAGACACCATGAAAAAACCCAAACCTTCATATTATAGGTATTGGTGATAGAAAAGAATCCCATGTCAATGGCATAGACCACCATTCAACAACATCATAAATGAAGACATCCAGAAACTAAAGAAAAATATACCCATACAGCTACACACACAAAAAAAAAAAACAGTAAAAAGACAAGACTATAAAAAAATTGTCTACCCCATGGCATATCACAGTTAAAATACCAAGTATACATAACAAAAAATGTATATTCAAATCACATATAAAAGAAAACTCATCAGAATTACAGATGATTTCTCAGTGGAAACTTCGTGAAAGTCAAAAGAGCCTGGAACAATGCATTACAAATCATAAAATGCATTTACATTCAGCCTAAACATATACAACAAGACAAAGTTATCCTTCATAATTGAAGGAGAAACAAAAACTTTCCATGAGATAAGCAGCCTTAAAAAATTATATTAAGCAAACCAAGCATTAAAAAAAGTACAGGAAGCAATATTTTTGACTAAAGAGAGAGAAAAACATTAGCAGAGATATGGTAGAAAGAAATATCCTCCTGAGTGAGGTATCACAAACACAGAAAGATAAGCAGGGGATGTATTCACTTATTAGTGGACTTTAAACAAAAAGCAAAGCATTCCTAAGCTGCAAATAACAAACACTGAACAGCTTGGGATCTGGAGCACCCTGGACTGGCACCTTGGAGCCCGTTCCTTCCAGAGAAACACCTGACCCAGTCTTGATGTTGGGATGAGGAAAGCAGATCTGTCTGGAGTAGATGCTGAACTAAGTCACCTTGAGATCTTGAGACCTCCTGCTTTTGCTGGGGAAGAGATAAAGCGATGGGGAGAAGAGAGAGTGACTTGGAAGGGTGGGAGGGGGAAGGGAGTTTGAACAAGGGGATACATAGATAAAAAAAATGAGTCTTTATTCATAATAAAAAAGAAAGAAATATCAAGCCATAATTATTAAAACACAAAGTACCAAAGAGAACACCAAAATCAATACAAAAATACCAGCAACATAATAACCACACACAATTCATTAATAATTTTAAATATGAATAGCCTCAAATCTTCAATCAGAAGGCAGGCTAACTATTCAAGATTGATAAGAAACAAAATTTATCTGTTGTCTGTTAGAAACACATCATACCTTTAAATACAAAAACTGCTTTAGAAGAAAAGGATAAACAAAAGTATTCCAATAAAATGGGACCAGGAAACAACTCATCATTGCTGTTCTAATATCTGTCAAAGTAGACTGTAACCTAAAAGTAATCCAAAGTGATAAAGAAATCCTTTCTTCTAATCAAGGGAATAACCAACCAAGAAGATATAACTACAACAAATATACATGCAACAAAATCTGAGGCACCCAATATCATAAAATATATGCTAGTGAACTGAAGACACCGTCCTAAATCAGTCCATTAGTAGTAGTATTAGATAATTTCAGTACTCCCATTTTTCCAGTAGCCAAGTGATCAGTACAAAAACAGAGCAATATCAGCATTACTTAATGCCATATATCAAATGGATTTGACATATATCTATAGAATATTACACATAAACACCAAAGAATACACATTCCACTAAGCAGTACACAAGGAATTTTCTAAAAAATCTATCATATCCTCAGACACAAAACAAATGTTGCAAAATGGAAAGACTGAATAATTCATTGTATCTTGATCACAATGCAGTAAAACTTAAACAGAAAACAAATTGCTAGTAAATATACACACTCATGGATATTAAACAACTCATTGCTGAAAGATGAATGGGACAAAGAAGAAAACAAAGAGAAATAAGTTTTCTGCAATTAAATAAAAATGAAAATATAACAAAACCTCTGGACATATTGAAAGCAGTGCTACAAAAGACATTTATTTATAAAACTAAATTGTAAGTTTATAGCCTATGTTATAAATACAGAAAGAGCACAAATAAATGATTTAATAAACACCTAGAAATGTGAACACGAACAAACCAAATCCAGACCCAGTCCATGGCACAAAATAATAAAAATCACAGACAAATTGGTAAAATGAAAAATAAAAATATCTAAGTAAAGATCAACAAACCAGAGAAAAAAAGAGAGAGAGAACTCAAATTGACAGTTCGAATGTAACAGGAAAACAGTTCGACAGACACCAAAGAACTTAAGAACATTACAAGGTAATGTTTGTAAAATTTGTTCTTCAGTCAGTTGGAAAATCTAGAACAAATGTATTTATTTCTTGATTAATACAAGGAACTAAATTTAACCAAAATATACCAACAACCTAAACAGAGCCATAACAAAGGAGGAACTTGAAATGATATTAAAAACTATTTCAATAAAGAAAAAAATATAGCCCAGCATATATGGATTCACAGCAGAAATTACCAGTGTTTTACAAAAGATCTCTATCCTGTACCTACTTCAACTGACAAAAATAGAAACATTAAGAGCACTTCAAATTTTATTTTACAGAGTCAGTTTCACTGTAATCTCTAAATTAGGCAACAGCACAACAACAAAAAGATTACTTTAGGCCAATATCCTGATGAACATAACTCCACAATGCTCAATAAAATACTTGCAAATAAAACACATACATAACTTCAAAAGAGTATCCATCATGACCAATTGGGGTTTGATTCTGAAATTCAGGAATGCTGCTTCTACTTCCATCAGGCAATAAATGTAATGAACAACATAATGGACTAAAAGACAAAAACTCACATGATCATATCAATAAATGCAGAAAGCCTTTGACACAATCTGACAGAAACTTCATAATGAAACCCCTAAGAATATAGGAAACATACCCTAACATAATAAAAGTCACATATGAGAAACCTATGGCCAACATTTTCCTATATGCCTTTCTGACCCAGCCTGGCTCTGAGGTCTGGATCCACAATCCTGTCATGCATTACATCTTGCTTCTTGGGTGGCTGGATCACATCTCTTCTGACTCTGCCCTCCTTCCCCTTTATCTATGCTTGGATTTCCCACCTGACTATAAGCTGGCCTGCCATAGACCAAAACAGTTTATTATCTAACGGAAAAAAGCTTGAAGCAAATTCAGTCAGGAATAAGACAATTCTACTAATCCTAATATGGTTTAGATATTGTTTTAATGGATAATCTAAAATCTCAATGCATAATAAGAATAAAATACAATAGCATATTTTGAGTACAATAAAGCTGAAGAAAAATTTAATGTGTTATCAGGCAGGGGACTGCAAACAAGAAACAAGAAATTGTAACGTCAAGTCAGATAAAAATTTTGCAGTTAAAAATTTCCATAATTGCTGCAGAGGAGCTGGGTCAGTATAAGAAGCATACCTGAGAAGCCTAACAATCCAAGTTCAGATCTGAGCATCCACTTAAAACTATGTCTCCTGTGGAAGTGCACAGGTGATATCACTGCATTGTAGGGGAGGAGGCAGGAGAGTAGCTGGGTGCTACTGTGAATCAGTCTACCACCAGGTTCAGGGAGAGATACTTACATGGGGAACAAGGCAGACGCTGACAGAATAGGGTAACTTGTGTACACTTAATGCTTCCATGAGTATAAGAACAGAAGTGAACACAGACACACCGGTGGCTGCAGAGTATACACATAAAAACTAGAGCAGTGGAAAGAAAAAGTGCGTTCTTTGCTTTCTTTCTCCCTTTCCCACTTTTGGATGTGATTTTCTTTTTTTTTAATTTTAAAAAAATAAAATATAATTGTATCATGTCCCTCTTCTGTTTCCTTTTACTAACAAGTTCCAAGGCTCCCAAACCAACTCTGAAAGCCATGTTCTTTATTTCTTTAGTTTTATATATATAAATACTAAAGGCATAAATATATTGAGTACAACTTGCTGTGCCTGTTAAGTGTTCCTTGTACGTATATAATTTCAGGGCTGACCTTGTAGAATTGGATACTCAATTAAGGTGCTTCATCTTTTGGGAAGACTAATTTCCCAGCTCTTAACATTTCTTAGTTACCTGTTATTCTTTGTCTAAGAGAGAGAAACTACAAGAATTTTCCGATGGATTACTGATGAAACTCAAATGATATTCCACATAATTACACATTTTTTTTTTATTTCAAAGGCTTTTGATTAGATACTGTACACATGTACTCAGAATGGCTCCATCTCAGCTTTTATTCGTTAGTATTTCCTAGATATTTGTACACATTCTGGATTTTTATTTTGTTTCCTTGGGTTTTTGTGAGTTTTTTTTTTATTAAGTATTTGAAGTCCTAAATGATTTCTTTATATATATATTATGATCTCCCCATCAACCAAAACACCTATTCATACAGCTTATTTACTTACTGGAGCAAAACTAAATTCCCTGTGGCCAGACTCTTAAAGAATACAAGTCTTTCCCCACTCACACCCCTGCCAGAGGCCATCAATACAGAAGTGAGGCACTGTGTCATTTAGCTATGTTCAAGCCTTGAGCTCTTGTATACAATGACATCTCTATTTTTTTAAAGTCCACAAACTAGTAAGTAAATCCCCTGCTTATCTTTCTGTATTTGGGATACCTCACTCAGGAGGATATTCTCAAATCCATCCATTTGCCTGCAAATTTTAGGATGGCATTTTATCTTACTGCTGAGTAGGACTCCATTGTGTAGATGTACCACAGTTTGTTAATCCATTCTTCAGTTGAGGGACATCTAGTTTGTTACCAGGTTCTTACTATAATGAATAATGCTGCTATGAACATAGTTGAGCTAATGCTTTTGGGGTGCAAATGTGCAACATTAGGGTATATGACTAAAAGTGGTATTGCTGGATCCTTGGGAGATTGATTTCCAGTTTTCTGAGAACCTGCCATACTGCATTCCAGAGTGGCTGAACAAGCTTACACTCCCACCAACAATGGAGGAGTGTTCCACTTGTTCTACATCCTCTCCAACATAGACTGTCATTTGTGTTTTTGATCTTAGCCATTCTGACAGGTGTAAGGTAGTATCTCAAAGTTGCTTTGATTTGCATTTCTCTGATGTCTAAAGATGTTGAGCACTTTTTCATGTGCTTTTCAGCCATTTGTAATTCTTCTTATGAGAAATACCTTTTTAGTTCTGAAATCCATTTTTTAATTGGGTTATTAAGGGTTTGGGGCTCTAGTTTCTTGAGCTATCAATGTATTTTAGAGATCAATTCTCTGTCACTTGTAGGGTTGGTAAAAATCTTTTCAAATTCTGTAGGCTGTTGTTTGGTCTTATTGACTGTGTCCTTGGCCTTACAGAAGTTTCTCAGTTTCAGGAAGTCCTACTTATTGATTGTTGTTCTTAGTGTCTTTGCTACTGGTGTTATATTTAGGAAGTAGTCACCTGTGCCAATGCGTTGGAGGCTATTTCCCTCTTTCTTTTCTATCAAGTTCAGTATTGCTGGGTTTATGTTGAGGTACTTGATCCACTTGGATGTGAGTTTTGTGCAAGGTGATAGGTTTGGATCTATTTGCAGTTTTCTACACACTACCATCCAGTTTGGCAACACCATTTGTTGAAGATACTATCTTCCTTCCATTGAATATTTCGGCCTCTTTGTCAAAAATCAGGTGCTCATAGGTGTATGGGTGAATGTCAGGGTCTTTAATTCAATTCCATTGATCCACAATGTTTTATGCCAGTACCATGCTGTTTTTAATACTGTAGCTCTATAGTATAATTTGAAGTTGGGGATGTTAAGGCCTCATAGGTTCTTTTGTTGAGAAAAATTGTTTTGGCAATTCTGACTTTCCTGTTATTCCAAATAAAACTGAGTATTATTCTTTCAAGGTTTGTAAAAAATTGTGTTGGGATTTTGACAGGAATTACACTGAATGTGCTTTTAGTAAGATTGCAATTTTCACTGTGTTGATCCTACCTATCCAGGAACATGGATGATCTTTCCATTTTCCTATATCCTCTTCAATCTCTTTCTGCAGAGATTTAAAATTTTTGTCAAACAAATCTGATACTTCTTTGGTTATAGTTACACTGAGGTATTTAATGCTATTTGCAGCTATTATAAAGGGTGATGCTTCCCTTACTTCTTTTTTAGCCCTTTTATCTTTAGTGTATAGGAGGACTACTGATTTTTTTGAATTAATCTTGTATCCTGCTACGTTGCTAAAGATGTTTATCAGCTGTAGAAGCTCCCTGGTAGAATTTTGTAGGTCACTTATGTATACAATCATATCATCTCAAATGGAGATAGTATCACTTTTTGTTTTTCAGTTTGTATTCCCTTAAACTCCTTTTATTCTCTTGTGGCTTTAGCTCAAACTTTGACAACTATGTTGAATAGATAAATGGACAGGGGACAGCCTTGTCTAGTTCCTGATTTTAGTGGGATTGCTTTGAGTTTTTCTCTATTTAGTTTGATGTTGGCCGTCAGTGTTTTGTAAATCGCCTTTATTATATTTAGGTATTTTTCCTGTATTCCTGATCTCTCCAGGACTCTTATCATAAAGCAGTGTTGAATTTTGTCAAAGGCTTTTTCAGCATTTAAGGAGATGATCATGTGTTTTTTTTTCCTTCAATTTTTTAATATGATGAATGATATTTCCTTTTTTTTGATGTTGAACCATCCCTGAATTTCTGGGATGAAGCCTACTTGATGGTTGTGAATGATTTTTCTTCATATGTTATTGGATTTGGTTGCCAGAATTTTGTTGAGAATTTTTGCTTCAATGTTCAGTAATTGAAGCAAATTAAATTGGTCTGTAATTCTCTTTCTTTGTCATGTCTTTTTGTGGCTTGGGTATCGGTGTTATTGTGGCCTCATAAAAAGAGTTTTGTAATATTCCTTCATTTTCTACTTTATGGAACACTTTGAAGAGTATTGGTGTTAGCTCTTAGTTGGATGTCTGGTAGAACTCTGCACTGAAACCATCTGGCCCTGGGCTTTTTTTATTTGGGAGACTTTAAATGACAGCTTCAATTTCCTTTGGTGTTATAGGATTGTTTAGGTCTTTAATCTGATCTTGATTTAATTTTGGCAAATGGTACCTGTCCAGAAAGCTGTCCTTTTCCTCTACATTTTCCATATTAGTGGAGTATAGATTTTCAAAGTATGACTTGATAATTCTCTGAATTTTCTAGAGGGTCTGTTGTTATGATTTGACCCCCTTGTCATTTCTGATTTTGTTAATTTAGATACTCTTTCTCTGCTTTTTGGTTTGGATAAGGTTTTATCTATCCTGTTGATTTTCTCAAAGAACCAACTCTGATTCATTGATTCTTTATATCGTTCTGTTTGTTTCAATTGTGTTGATTTCAGCTGTAAGTTTGATTATTTCTTGCCATCTACTCCTTCTAGGTGAATTTGCTTCTAATTGTTCTAGGGCTTTCAGCTGTGCTAATTGTTCACTTGGGTGGGATTTCTCTAGTCTTTTCATGTAGGCATCTAGTGCTACATTTTCCTCTTAAGACTGCTTTCATTGTATCCCATAAGTTTGGGTATGTTGTGGATTTATTTTTGTTAAATTCTAGGAAGTCTTTGATTTCTTTATTAACTTCTTTCTTGACACAGAGGTGGTTAAGTTGAGTGATGTTTAGTTTCCATAAGTTGGTAGGTTTTCTGTGATTTTTGATACTGTTGAACTCTAACTTTAGACCACAGTGATCTGATATGGTACAAGGAGCTATACCTATTTTTTATACATGTTAATATTTGCTTTATGACCTAGTATGTGGTCACTTTTAGAAAATGTTCCATGGGGTGCTGAGAAATATGTATATTCCTTTTTATTTGGGTGGAGGATTCTGTATATATCTACTTAGTCCATTTGGGTCATAACTTCTGATAGATCCCTTATTTCTCTGTTGAGTTTCATCTGGTTGACCTATCCAAGCATGAAAGTGGGGTATTGAAGACTCACACTATTAGTTTATCATATTTGACATGAGTTTTAAATTTTAGTATCATTTTTTTTTTACATATTAGGTACCCTAGTGTTAGGGCCATAGATATTCAGTACTAGTTCTGTAGGCAATGTCTGGCTTTCTGGGTTTGGAAATTTAGTTAAATACCATCAAAGGAAAACTTTTATTTTCAGTGTAATAAGTGCCTTGATTTCTCTACCCCCAGCAACCTGAAGTGCTGGCAACACAGTTAACAGTATCCTAAACTTTAAAAAAAAATATTCTTCTACCCATTGGATAGAAATATGTTTGAAGTATTCTTTAGGATAGAGATAAACGTATTGATACCTCATTGTGCCTAAAGTTTTATTAACCCATATTTATCATCCTATACATGTTTACTAGAAACCTAACTGTCTTCTTACAAACTTTATCTTTGAGACTGATAACCAATGCAACTACATTTGTATATAGGACTTTGGTGGAAGTGATGCAGTTTTATTTAGATAATAAGGATGGAATCTCAAATTTAACAGGATCATAAGAAAAATTCAAGGTCTGGAAATAAGAGAAAGAGAACCATGATGCTGGATCTTTCCTCCACATCTCTCCATATACAAACCTAGAAAAACCTATAAATGAGTTTATAGCAAGCCTTTGGCAAGTAACTGAGACAGCTAGGACTTTACAACATGAAGAAATGTGACTGATGAATTCATTGTGCCACCTTGGAGTGAGGGTTGTGATGACAGCTCTAGCTGACTGGCTATGACTTTGATGAAATTAGTAATCATTCTGTGATAGGTGTGTATGTGTTCTACATATCCTGATTACAGATATTTACTTCTCTCTCTGACCTCATCAGATTATAAACTGTGATTTATAATTACACCTAGAAAGCATGGCTTTTATTATTAAAATATATATTCATGATAATAAAGCAATGCAATTCAGAAGAGAAAGAATAAACAGCTGCTATTACCACTTTGCCACTCTCTTGTGATGGTGAACTGGGTTGTAAGTCGCACTAAAACTGGAGAACATATGAAACCATTTCCTCTGCTTTTCCCTTTAATTATCTTAATTGTTTGAATCATTCTTTCCTTACTTGCTATTTTTTCTCATTAAAAGATATTAGGTACGTTTTCAGGCATGAACATTACACAAAGCATTCCTTCCTCTCCTCAGTACTCCCTCACAAAGATGAATTTTTCTTATTCTTTCTTAAGACACTTTAAATACTTTAATGGTAAGTTGTTTCATGCTGAGAAATGTTGAGTTTTTCTAGCCTTTCATTAATGCTCATCCTGTGCTCTTGCATAGTCACACATTCCTCAATTTAACAATATTCCTCTTGATGTTGGCCTCAAAAGCATTTGTATATTATTATGCAAATTGTCTTTTTTAAATGAGTTACTTTTACTTTAAATGAAAATTGGCAAAACTAATATGTTTTGAATTTAAGATGTATTTGAACACACGCTTTAGGGAAAGTGGTTGGAATTCTAATATGATTTTATTTATGGCTGGACACAGAAAATGTGGTTTTGGTAAAGTCTATGTTGATGCATATGCGTTTTGTACATTAAAATTCTAAATGTCATATAAAATATGGTTTGATGTCATAAGTGAAATATGCTTTTAGAAGTCCTATCTTTTCTCTGCTTTAAACTAATAATTTCTTACAACAACTTTAAGTCATCAATTAATTTGCTGCATCTATCTAGAAGCTATTAAAAAGCAAACAGTTTTGTTTCTTATACTGTATAATTAAACATTGCCTACTTGTCAACAAATTGTATTCATATTCTCTTGTAAAGTCTATTTCTATGCATTCCTCATAAGTTTTATGTTATATTTCCAGCAATACCAGACTATCAAATCTGTTATTGAAATATGAAACCCTAATTAATAAAAAGTAAATTTATATTTCTCCAAACATATTCAATTTTAAAAATTTATTTGAAAACCTATGAAACTATATATCTGAATGTATACATATGATTGTGTATTCATACACATACATTGCAGTCTCACACTTATAATGAACTTTAATGGATTGGGAAATCAATAAAATCAATTGATTGTATCAATTTAAAGAGGTAAATCTATTACTTCACCTAATTGTTTCTTGTTCTAAAGATCACTCAGATTGACCCTATTTGTGCTTAGCAGACTTGGTTTCTAAAGACTACAATTAGTGACAGATAGGACGAATCTGTATATGTAGGTGATTAGGGCAAATTCAGTCTAGTATTTTACAGCTTGGATAGACCCTGAGTTTGAAAGCCATTCAAACTCTATTTCAAGTTATAAATGGCGCTTTGATTCTACTTTATGCTCCTATTTATACAATGGCCCTGCATGGTTTTCCTTCATCATCAACTGCCCCTATATTTCCTCCCCCACATGCAATAAATACACTTATTCTGTAGTAACAAACGTTTGAATTTCTTTCCTTTACAAAGTTAACAGGAGACCAGACCACCACAGAACACTTTTCTTTTCTGTCCATGCTAGAGACAGGGATGCAAGTGTAGAGGAGATCTGGCTATTATCTTTTAGAAGGTGCTATGTGTGGGAGTTTTCAGGCTAGAAAGACATGTAAAGAAATTTGGGTAATAGGGACAAAATACAACAGAAATGAGGAAAAAAACTTTTTTCTTTTTCTCACATAGGTTATAGTCTTTGTGTCCTTGAGAAAATTAGTTGTTGTAAATGTGATGGTTTTGTTTTATATGAAGAAATGGCTTTAGTAAAAAGGACAGCAGCATTTTATGAACAGAGTTACTGATACTGATGCACCCTCAGGAAAGTAGAAAATGGCACAAAGATTATTTAGAAAAACTTTCTCAGGGCAGAGCTAACTTATGCAATGAATTTGTGTTTACTAGGGAGCAACAAGATCTTCATTTGGAGATGGTGGACAGTCAACTGAACAATAATACTGCAAACATAAATTTGCAGAATTTCCAGCTGAGCAATAAAGTAGGTATAGCTTGTTTTGTTTACTAACAGATTACTGCTAAGAAGTTAAGAAAACTTTCTTCATATGTTCTGGTAAACATGTAGATCAAAAATAACTATAAAAAGGATTCTTTTTATAGTTAAACCTGAGGATAGCAGAATAAGACAGAGGTAGATATCCCATGTTTGCAGCAAAGGAAAGGCTAATTAGTATTTTCTCATTTTAGTTTTCTGTGCTATCTAGAAACTTCTAGTTTTATAAATTATTTTGGATATAAATTAAATACCAGGTTAGAATTTAGGAGTTCTCAGACTAGAGTGGCTTTATTAAATATGACCTTTTATGTAAGCAGTAAAAATTGTTTCTTTATAATTTTTAGTTTTTAAAAATTATTTTACATTTTTGAGATTTTAATATGATTGCATCATTCTTCCATTTATTTTCTTCCTTCCAAACCATCCATTTTGCTTTTCTTGTTTTTCTTCAAAGTCATGGCCATTTTCACTAATTGTTGTTACACAGATATGTATATATATATATATATATATGTATGTATGTATGTATTTAAATATATAATACTGACTACATAATATAACCTGTCCCATCTATACAATGTTACTTGTATGTATGCTTTAGGAACTGACCTATTTGAAGTTGAATAACCACTTGTGCCATTCCTGGGGAAGACTATTACTCCAGCTCTCGGTGTTCCTTAGTTGCCTATAGTTCTTTGTGTAGAGCTGAGGTCTACACAAAGCTCCACTTTATAACGTCTTTGCTTATCATTTTTGTTTAGATCATGTTTAGGCATTCATGTTGGTGATACTTTATGAGTAGTGTAGCATCTGGTGTTACTAGGAAAGCAAATCTACCACAAGCTCCCTGATCGGTTAGCTCTTAAGATCTTCCTGTCCCCACTTCCACAATGCTCCCTGAGCGGCCAGAGTCACAATATAGATACATCTGTGGGGACTGGGGTTAGGAACTGCCTCTGCCTCTGCCTCCTAAGTGCTATGATTAAAGGTGTGTGTCACCAAGTCCTGATAATCCTGGGTTCTAAAGTAGGCTTCCATTGTTAGAATCCTGACAAGCTTCAATTGAATCTCCACATAACATCTTTGCTCTCAGTTGACTCCATTTCTTTTTTTGTACCAAAACTGTATTTCCATTGCTATGGTTAGTGTGACAATTTATTTATTATTTTAATAATAATTGGTAGAATGCTTACTGGCCTTTAATTAAAATTGTAACCAAAGGGATTTCTATTATTTTATGTATCCTGGTCTCATATTACTATACAAAGACCATTTTCTCTAGTCATTTTGCTTCACAGAATGGTCACTTTATGAAAAAGAGTGGACCCCTTCCTCCTATAGGAGAAAAGAGAGTAAGTATGCTGTGTGTATCCTACTGTCTCTGTCACAACCACTGAACACTGTTGGAGTGAGAAATTACCCAGACTGTTCATAGTGAACATCTTTCTCAACAAAGTCCACCTACAGAACCAGACATTTGAACTTTTTCAATTTATGAAATATTTTAACTACTTCAAAATATGAAATTCTTAATTTTTAATCAAAGATGTTATAAAAATTGGATTTTTCTTATGAGGTAGAATTTGCTTAATCAATTAGTTAAGTAAAGCAACATTACAGTTTTGCAAATATAAGAAAAACCCTGGGTGTATTTTTCTTTTTAGTAGCTATTTAGTTGTTATTGAATTATGTTTTACAAATAATTCTGAAAATGTGACATAATTCTCTGTTAAACCCAGAGAACTCAAAATTGTAATAGAAGATTATTTTAAATTACTAGTAAAAAGTAAGGGGGCTAGAGATATGACTAAGAGGTTAGAAGAATTTGCTGCTCCTGAAGATATTCTGAGCATCTTTCCCAGCACCCATATGCAGTTTACAATTGTCCATTAAGTCTACTTTCAGAAGTTCTGTCTCCCTCTTCTGGCCTCCATAAGTACTGCATGCAAGTGGTGTACATACATCTGAGGCAAAATAGTATAGCATATATATACAATAAAACTTTTTTCTTTATAAATAAAGGATGACTAGAGAGATGACCCAGCTGCTAAAGGCTTGGCTCACAGCCAACCAAAGGAAATATGTATGAAGTGAGCAGTAAATATTTAAATGTGGAAAGCATCATTTTAAATGGTTAATGTATCTATACAGTAAACATCACTGTGCTTTCATATAGTGGACATAAAGAAAAATACTGTTTGTAACCATTGTTATAGCTTCAATATGAAGATATTTAGATACTGCAAATTTGTTTGTTGCTATTATGTAAAAAGTAATGAACAATAAAATGGATAATAGAGGAGTTGACAAACAGTTCTGAGTTTGTTGAATAACTGAGCCCCTGCTCATAACTGAAATGGAATAATTTTACAAGATTAAATACTTCTTTTCTGGTAAGTGGTCTGCTTGCTTACGACATGTCATTGAGCCTTCTGAATTGTCCTTCACCTCAGGAATTTTTGTCACTCTGCACTTAGAACTAATATTCTTCTATCCACATCAGAATTCAGAGACACAATTGAATACATTAGAAATTATAGCCCTTGCTGGAAGCAAGGGGAGGGGATGGTATTAAGCCAACAAGGCCAGGAAGCTTTGTGAGATTTTAGCTGAATAAATCAAATGCAAATTCTAAGGAACAATCTTCTCACTTTAAGTGTTTCTTGTAATAGAATGACTTCCAGCCAAACACTCCTTAAGAGAGAGGGCACAGGGAGGGGAAGGCTCCATCAGACAATTTATAAAGTCATCAGCAGCTGCTTTTTTTTACAGAGAGGATATGGATGAAGGACAGGAAAGGGAGAAATTAATATTTAGGGTTTCAAAAACTAAAATAAGTAAAAATGTTTAGAACTTGCTTTGCAAACTAAAAACAAAGCATGCTACATTATATATATACACATATATATCCCATCTAGTTTCCTTTCTTTTATCAATTTTTAACATTTAATATATCTAAAGAAACAATGCATAGTCAAATTCATTATATTAAAAATTCTATGGCACAATCCAACATTAATATATAGTGGAAACAAACACATAAATACATGGAAAACTCATTTATAAAGGTGAGTGAATAATTTTTTTCTTTTATTTCAATTTCTATCTTAAACTCTCATATTATTTTATTGACCACTTTATTTTGGAACTGATTATGAAATGAAATGCAAAAGTATAAGAATATAGTCCTTCACACTCTCCCAGAATTCTATCTACTAATTGTATTGACTCCTGGACTCATGCATTGTGACACTGTTAAACATTTTTTATAGAGAAGTGATTGATAGTCAAGAGATTGGTTTACAGTGAGTGAACTTGTCTTAGTCATGGTAGTTTTGTAGCTGGCTGTGGATTACCATTCACCATTATGACTGCCAAGCCCCCACTTTAAAGTCACTGATTGCTTCTGGGCATCATAACACTCCTCATTTTTGTGCCTAGGTTCCTAAAGGGGAAGAAAGTTATCTCAGTAATGTTTGGGTGAGAAAGTATTTTTTTAAGAATGTAGTAAAGCTGTAAGAGATGCCCAATGCTTGCTTAATTGTATCATTGTGTTTTATTTACAGAGTCAAAGATAAATTTATTATAAATATCAAGCTGTGACCATAAACAGTGAGCCATTTTGAGATTGGAACAGTTTTGAGAGTATTAGTTATACATACAGAGCTGGCCCTAGAGAGTAACCTTTAATAAAATCCCATGTCTTTGTTCTTCTGTTCTTATTAATACACTTCTGTAAGTAAAGGACAGTTTATTTTGGATCATGGTTTTAAAGACAGTCCATGATGCCAGTGCCATCTTGGAGGTAGCAGCTCCAGGAAGCTGCTCAGAGTGCACTGGCAGTTTGAGAGAATACAGTAAGGATAACCCCCGCTCAGCTATTGTTTTTTCTTTTTAAAAATAATTTATTTATTTTTATTTTATGTCCATTGATATTTTGCCTATATGCATGTCATTGTGAGTATATTGACTCCTCTGGAACTAGAGTTGTGAAATGCCATGCTGATTTCTAAGAACTGAACCTGAGACCCATTGATCCATAAATACTCTCAGCCTGTAACTTTATTCTTTTTGTACAGTAGAGAACTTCACAGCAGGTAATAGTGCCATCTACCTGAATTAACTTAATCAATATGACCAGTCATAGACATGTTTAGATGCTAAGCAAATCTCTCACCAACTTCCACAAAGACTTACTTGCTAAGGAATTCTAGACCCTGTCAAATTGGTCATTGGTATCAGTGCTCACACAGTCTAACAATCCACTTCACACTAAATTGGCAAAAGAGCTTTACTAGATGGGTACAACTACTGATATCTGTAGCAAACAGAGAAAAAAATCACGTTGCAAACAACATAATTTTCCCAATTTATCTAAATTAACAAGTGTATGAACCTACTATGAGTAGCTTCACCTGAAAGCTTCACTCCAAACCCATTCTATTGCACAGACTCTAGTTAATATATAATGAAAAGCCAGAGCCAGATATTGGGGGAAAGCTGGAATATCAGAAAGAGAAAACAGACCACAGTCAATTTTCACCCAGCTAACTTCTCAGGCTAAAAAGGGTAAATGCTATCTTCAGGAATCTTCAGCCTGGCTGGTCACTTCTACAGACTGAATGAATCTTTGTCTTCTCCTGCCTTAAATATCTTTTCCACTCAGCTGTTTCACTTCTTGGTTCAACTCTGTATCACAATCCTAAAGTTAGGATTAAAGTGTGAACTACTACTGCTTGGCTTTTAGGCCTTGAACTCACAGAAATCTGGAAAAATCACTGTATCCTGAATGATGGGGATAGAGGTGTGAGTCGCCACTCTCTGATCTTCAGGGTTTAACTGTGAGTGATTCTGTTCTCTGATATTCCAGGTTGAAATGATTAGATATACAATATAGCACCACAATATTCAAGTTCTCATATATCAATTTTTTTATTATTTATCCATAAATCTACAAAGCCCAATGCCCTTCATGTGATTCTCTGAATCCTCTGGGTCATTTGATCACCAAGAGCCTATCTGGTATAGAGAAAGTAGTAAGTAAACTTGAGCCTAAAATTTGTTTAGAATTCTTTATTTTGTCAATCAATTCTTTAAAATTCATGAGACATAATTTGTTGAAATTGAATATAATTCAACATTTACTTTTATCAGTTATAGACAAAAAAAAAAAATAGTATATCTATCCCAACAGAAAAACTAGTGATGGCTGGTAGAGGCAGCATGGGAAGAGTTAGTTCAAGGATAATCAAAGGGCTAAAGAAAATCATATATAATAAAAATAAAAATGACAATAACAAATGCAATCACTAAAATGACAATATCAATAATGCTTTTAAGATGGTAAGGAAGTCAGGTGTGTGTGTATGTGTGTATGTGTGTATTTGTGTATGTTTGTGTATGTGAGTATGTGTGTATGAGCAATAAAGTGTTGTAGTAATCATGTTATTTATATTAAAAATTATTTACTTCAAATATATTTTTAATGCATAAAGTTGACTAAAGTCTTTTTGAATATACAATTCACTACTTATAGCAACTTTAGAAAACACATTCCTCTACAACATCTACATTCTGCAGTAGAGAAACTCAGGCTCAGAAATTCTGTCTTCTCCCTCAGGAGACAGAGTGGACATATATATAGTGATGCCTGCATTTTAATAGACTAAATGTGACTCTAGGATAGTCTTGTTAGTTTACCACAGCACCCCTTATAGCAGTATAGTAGGACTTTTTTTTATTAAAGCCATAATATTAAAAATTACATCAAATACAAATAAGAATTCCATGTAAACTATTTACATTTAAAACAGTTAAAACTATAGACCTGTGGGGTGGCTCTGTGTTAATGACACCTAGAGTGCAAGCCTGATGACTTTAAATTTAGATCTCATGGTGTAAGGAAAGAACCAAGTCCTGACGTACTCTGACCTTCAGACTTGCACCACAACATGCATGCAATCCTCCCAGACATAAACAACTCTCTCTCTCAAACACTTCTCCTCTTCTCAAGCCAATACCTACGTGAAACACTGTATCATTTTTATACTTTTGTGCATTTACCTCAGAATATTGTGTCTGAATATTATGTAATAATTAATGTGGATTTAAAATGTTTATTAAGCATTTAACATAATCTACATATGCTCTATATAAATACATACCAAAAAAATACATTCTTGTGGAAGAGGTATTTGTTTTCCTGGTGATGGTTTTTTCTTTATATTACTCTATATTGGACACATGTCTAAAAATTTATTTATGATAAAGACAACTGGTATGCAATTATAATATTAAATAATCACTGATTCATGTAAGTTCATATCTCATTTCCTGTCACTATCATTGTATCGCTAGTGTCAAGTTCCTCAGTCATATAGTTAGTGATGTTCTTTTTTAACACACCACCTAATCATTCTATTTTAGCTTCAGCTAAGGGGAAAGCTTAGTAGCTTCCTGACCAGTTACATCACAGCCGGTCTTCTGCAACACTTACCTGTGTGATGGTCCACTTTGCCAATTAGATTATAATGACAAGTGTCTAAGAAACACACATTTTGGCTCCTGTATGTTATAGGGAATGAGATCATGAGATTCTGACCTAATAGATAGTCATAATATAATGGCCTTGTTGTGAGACTGGGATAAGTAAATAGAACGCCATTTATTGAGAGCAACAGCTGATGCTGTCCCATGCCTCTTCCCCGTTTCTTTGATTCCTATTTCCTAATAATAGCTTTCTCCTCTTCACAAACCAATAGCTATGTGAAACTCTGTATCATTTTGAGCCCAGGAGTACCGAGCAAATGGACCCTGGGCAACACTGCTGAAACCATGAGCTAAAATAAACAACTGCACCCTTAATCTGTGCCTGTCAACTAATTAGTAACACTGGCAATAAAATGGAATACCACCAGTGGCATGGTTTCCCTGAAGGAAGAAAGCTCTGTTGCTGGTCAAACAGACAAACACCACCACCACCATACACACATCCATAGCCACCCTCTTTAAAATGCTGAAATACTACCTCAAACTAAAGTTCCTTTCCTCATCTAATCACAAAGGTAACTTGTACAAAAGTAAGAATTTTATTTCTTATTATATTTTAAAAGTTTTATGCCTTTTTGAGTTAAGATAACATTTTAAATGATAAAATGAAGATCTCTGTGGTTTCCTTTGTTTTGTTTGTCTCTGTTTTCTTTGTTTAGAGACAAAACCTTCAGGCCATCTCATTTCTGTTTGTTTTGTTTTTGTACAAAACACACTTATGCAAAAGCATTCAGAGTTCCTGCTTATATGGCACCAAGTGTCAACTATACTGACCTACAGCCATTTTCTTATGGACTTCTCTTACAACATCTTTTGCTGTGTGTGTTGTTGCCAGTATTTCAAAGAAAAGTTTATATGTTTTCTTTCAGCTTCAGATTATGTAGAATAAGATGAAATGAGAAAATTTGTTGAAGTAGCAATTTTATTGTGCAGATTTTTTTAAATATTTATAGAATGTTTTCATTAGGTCATGTTTTTCATTAATGCTCTGTTCCTTCTGACGCATTATGAAAATTAGCACAGCTCTGCCAGACATTGTCTATGTGGTTACACTCTAAATTTTTATGCACTTTGCTTGACATTTGGAATTGATGAGCAAAAGATACCCCTCCCCCATTTTTTAAACCAGGTTTAGTCTAATAGATTCTATATGGCGATACTTTGTATTCCTTTGTTTTATCCCATGGCTTATATAATTCTTTACACTACTGAAATTCTGCAACTAAATTATTGCATTCCAAAATACAGTGTATGCTTAGCTAAAATAAAATAACTTTAGATACATTAACTAAAATATTTTCCAAATTTATCTGTCCTTTGAGGTTTAAATCATAAGTTCTACATTTTCAGTGATGCCTATTAAATAAATCTTTGATTTTGCTATATTGCCCCTCCATGATGAAATGAGGAGAAAAAAAAAGACTTCATATATTTTAATGATAACTTCAGAAAACGACTGGTTTAACTTTATATATTCACATAATATTCATTGGAAAGCAGAGCTCATATAATCTTGTAAAATGTGGCTTCAGTCTCTACAGCTGAGTAACTTAGTCAGCAACATGTAAAATGATTTTACGCCATGAGTTATAAGCTTCCTTTGGACATTATAATACTTTTTAAATTGTATCTATTTTATATTTTATTTAATATTTTTAATTAATAAAATTCCTTTTACATTCCATGCTCTGGTTTCTCTTCAGATTGTATACATCTTTCTGTTTTACTTTTTTCTTTTTAATATTAAAGCAGTTTATGTGTTTGTGTCAGAATGTAATATCCCTATATAGTGCCCATGAAGACCAGAAGAGGGCCACAAATCCCATGATATTGCAGTTACTGCAAATGTTATCCACCTGGTGGGTGCTGGGAACCCAACTCCGGTTGAGTAGCAAGTGTTCTCAATCACCAAACCACCTCTCCAGCACTGAACATCCGGTCCTCTAAGAAACATGTTTTATGTTCAATGGAGGATCAAATTGTTCCACAGTATTCTAATTAAGTCTGGCACAGACATAGGCGTCTATGCTACTCAGTCAAAGGGAAAAAGAGAGCTTTCAATATAGAACATTATAAAGTAATATAACACATGAATACAGGTGTAAAAATTACCAAACTCCTGATTATAATGGGCATCTTAAAAGAAAATTTAAATGTTTCTTTCACTAACCATGATATTATTTCATACTTCTATTTTAACAAAACAGAACTGACAATTAATAATAAAAAAGTTACATAATATATTGTATTTTATATAAATTGCTTTACAAATGATAAAGTAAATCACATATTTGTTTCTAAATGCAGATCATCCATAACATAAATAATAAAATTATAGGACAAGTAAATCAAGTTTGCTTTGCCATCTAGAAGTATTTAAAATATGAAAGGAGAGCAATAAAGCTGAAATCTCCTAATTATAAAGCAATCCTATTTCACATTTGAGGTGCAGTGTACTTCAATAGGACAGCTAAAGACATAAAATTAAGCAAATGATATTCCTTTCACAGCAAATTTTAGAAACACAACAAAGAAGTTTATGTATATATGTGTATATATGTATGATTTTTCTAATGTTGATATTGTAAAAGCAAAATAGTCTATGAAAGAATCCTGAAAAGGTTATTACTTGGAATATATTATTGTCAGGTGAAAATAAAGGTAAAGGTCACCAAATAATGTTTAAAATGAAAAATTTGGACCTTACATAGTGCTAAAAAGAATTTTGAACAGTAGTAAAAATTGAAACCTGAATAATATTGTTTAAATTTTAATTCATATGTTTTAAAAAGATTTATGTTTTTGTTATGGATGTTTTCCATCCATGTATGTCTTTGTATCACATTTGTAAAGTGCCCACGGAGTCCAGAAGAGGATGCTGGACCATGGAGCTAGAGACACATGTGACCTGCTTTGTGGCTGCTAATATTTAAACCTGGGTCTTCTCGAAGACTTCTTACCTGGTGAGTCATCTCTCTAGCTCTTGCCTTTCTCTCTTCATAGAAATGTATTACTTAAAAAATTTCATTTTTAATATCTAGATGTCAAAATGTTTTAGAAAACAACAAAACTTGCAATTGAGTACTCAGTTGTATCAGCAGCTCCACATTTTGTATCATATTGGTTTAATATTTTCAGTGCGTTAGTAGAGCTTGAGTGGCATTTCTTGGTAACCACATCAACCACAGAAATGTAATGGATGTGTTCTGTATCATTTCCTGCATTATGTGTGTGGGTTGTGGTTGTTTCTTGAGTTCCCATGACTGTTGAGTGAGGAAGTTGGGTTTAATTCCTGGCATTGTAGTAGTTTATCCGTTACACTAAAGAGCAGATAATATTTCAACTGTTTCTCTGAGATCATTACAAAAATAAAAAGCAAATGGCTGGGTTATCAGCTCTCATTACCAATTGCCCAGCAAATGTTACAAAGCTCACAGGCACATTAAAAATAACCACAGGAAGCAATAATTTCTATGACAAATTGTTGGGCTATTTACTTAGCGCGCTAAGTAATATATTTTAGATCAATGATAAACAGTTTAAAAAGTTACATTTGGGTTGTTGTGGAGAGAAGAGGAAATTGTTATTCCCTGAAGGCTGATGTACCTTGTAAAGTAATCTGTCTTCAAACTCAGAATGAAAAAGAGCCAAAATACCAGATCTGAATTACACGAGGCCCCTGGAGATACCGTCCATTACATAATTTGCTGTAGTGGTTTGCAGATGTCTCATTCTGTGGGTCAGATTCTGAGCTTTATTTTTCTTTCTGTAACTGTGCTGGAGTGCATTGATTGTAAGTTTCTCCTGATCTGCCAATATTTCTGTGCACACAGCACAGTATCCATTTTGAACAAACTGAAGCATTGCCTCCCTGCTGTTTCAAAACTGTAACTGGTGAAGGAGCTTCAGAACTCTGTTCAGGGAGTAAGTCAGGTACTTATTAGAAAATGGCCCTTTAGACAGAGTACCTGACTATACCATCAGAAACTGGACTTACAGAAAAAGTACCCCAGACTACAAGGCATGCTGATCCTAAGCAATGGGGCAATGATTTCAAATGACCCATCTTGACATATTTTCTTTTAGGATACAATCTTGTAGCTCATATGCAGTCCTTGCTAAAGTTAATAAAACTTCATATGTATGTTGAGAAGTTTTACTCAGAAAACGTTTTAGATTTGTTTGAAAGCTGAGTTTTTATTTCAGCTTAGGTCATAGTCATGAAATAAATGTTCTAACAAGGAAAATTTCCTTTATTTTCTTAATTTTGGGGAAATGTCATTATGCCTTGGGAAGTAGCATATTATTTTTGTAATCATCTGCAATGCTCATTAGTCTTATTATATTGGAAGCACTTGTATTTGCTGAAGTTGAAGCAACTGAGATAAAAGAAATTTGAAAGTGAGATCATCACACATTTAAGTCGGGGCCTTTTTAAAGCTGGAAGTCTGGGCTATTACTCCTAATGAGCTGATGCTCCAAATACTGAGAACAAATTCCTACTTTTTTTAACCTCTTTGGAACCACTGATTAAAAACTATGGTATAAATTCATAAGATGAAAAGGTCAATACTCTTTTTTAAACTGTTTTCATTTTAGGGACCAACTGCCAATTCACCAGCTAGTTAAAAGTAATGATTAACTAGATCTAAAAATGATAGATTGGTAAAGAAAACTTGTTTCTGTATTTTTTTTTTATATTTTGAGATAAACAATATATCATTTTCCTAAGTATTAATTTAAGCTTGAAATTTAAAAAAGCACTACATATCAAATTTTAGCAAAAGTACACAGAATCAAAACTAAATAATCACAAATGTCTATGAGTGCAATCAGAATTATGGTGCAATAGAGAAGGGGTCTCTAGGACGGCATAGTGAATCTGTGTGGTCTTTTCCTTGCCTGTCTGCACTTCAGCAGAGTCTGAGATGTCTGCTGGTAAGGCTATCAAAGACTCTGGAGTGCTCAAGACAAAGGCAGTTTCCCATTCTTATGATGCTGGTTTGCAGATCCCTTCATATTCATCTATCCGAAATCTAGGACAACTATTCACAGACATGTGGGTGATACCACCATTGTATATCTTGTGGGCATCCTATAGTGTCTCACTGCAGAGGTAGTTGAGATGCCAGTTAAAGCATTAAAAGACTTAAAGCATATTACCATAACTGATCACTTTCAACTTCCTATTTCAACATGATTTCTGCAAACACCTCAGAACTACACACTGGTGTTGACTTTCTCTGAAGATAATGGAGTCATTCTTTACTTTCACTTTTGTAAATCAAAAGGAACATGGGACAGGTCCTGGGTGTACTGAAGATGCCAGCTGCAAGAAGATCTCACACTTAATTAAGAAGCACCAAAGTGATATATTATAAGATGACAGATCAGAAGAACTGAAATATTTAAGTTTTAATAGTTTCCTTTTTGATGGCCTTAATTATGCTAATCTGCCTTTGATACACTGTGACAGGCACTGTCAACTTAAATTGTCAACATGCTCATTATTAAAACAATAACATTTTGCAGAAATAATTGAATAGCTTGAACAGCTTCTTTCAGGAGTTAGAGCCTTATAAGTTCTATCCATTGCCTACAGTCTAAAATACTTTCAGAGTTTCTTGATGAGATGGGAAGTTCACAAAGTTCTAGCAGTGTCTTAAACAGTTAGCACAGTTCAGAAATTGAAGAATCACTTAATCTACTTTGATTGTAAACTACAATTATTAATAGCTCTTTATTTAATATGGCCAAGTTAATGGTGTATATAAACGGATAATCAGATCTTTTATCTGTCACTGTTTAGAGTTTCATTACTGTCTGTTGTCAGGCTAATGATGAGATAATGGCCAATACTTCTTGCTAAATAAATGATAAGTTCTTATTAGCAGCTATAATATCTACTATACATATAGCATCTATACATTACTGTGTTCAGGCAGCATCAGAAAATGACACAAGAACTTTTATCTGTCAGTGTCCATTGATATCAAATTATGGCAGTTGCTAATTATAATTAGTTATGTTTTCATGGTTTCATCCTGACATATGTGTAGTCTTCTTTTAATATTTCAAAGGATCAGACCTTTAAGCTTATCTATCTTTTTCTTCTTCAAACAACTGAGGCCCCTCAAAAAATTATATCAGGAAGACTGTATTAATACTACAATTGCCCAATACATGGGTGGTGTTTAGTTAATTGAGTCAGGTATTGGTAAGTGAAACATTTACATTCTATTCAAATGTTAAAACCAAGCTCATGTAATTTAACTTTAATAATGGCTAAATAAATAGCTAAATTGTGACTCACTCATACTCTGAGAAGTGTGTTTCTAACTATACCAGTACTTAAAAATAAAATAAAAAGAAGAAAGAAAGATCGAAATAGAAATGTGGAGGAAGTGGAAGTAAACATCTGTTTTTAATACTCCAAATGTAAAATTGCAAATGGTTGCTAAAACTAATGGTTTTTAAATGTTAAATGAAATAGTACATGTTATGTATTTATATTTACTTTTAATTTTTAATGACTTTATTATTTCTAAGAAAAATATTGAAACTCTACCATGAAAATGAGGTAGCCCAAAGGAAAATGAGGTGCAAACTAAAATTATCATCATCACCTCTGAATGAATACCTTTACCTCTTAAAAGAAACACCATATACCATATTTGACCTTGCATTCTAGCTAATATGGTAAGCAGCTTAAATGCCTATAGATTGAATTTAGCTAAAATCTGATATATACTCAGTTAAACAGTGCCACATCTCTTTCCAGAGTCAGTTCCCCAAAATAAATTTTAAATGATTTATGAATGGATGCTTCATATACTTTTATCATGTATGTAAACATGATCAGCCAAACAGCACTAATTTAAACATGGGCAACTGGATTCTCAATGGCTTTGAACTTCCTGTGCTCCTTTGGTTTCTGCCCTATGAGTACACAAATCACAGAGAAATAATAAATGCACATTCCATCGTTTTCATTATTTTTCTTGATTCCACTCATAAAATATCTATTTAGTATTATGGTGCCCAAAGTTATAAAAAGTATGGTAGACCATTAGGATACATTTTGATTATCAACTTTTAATTTTTAACTGATCGTTTTGAACACTTAGCTGTGTTAAGTCTGTTGTTTGCCTGTGCTACTCCCTGTCTGGACTACAGTTAGGTGGACTGCACAGTAGGTATACATTATTCTATTACAAAGATAACCTCTCCTCTTCTTCTCAAATCTTCCTCCACTGTTAGGAAGCTGGTAGACTGGACAGTCTCCTATCTTTCTTTCTCCCATGTGTACTCCTTTTTTCTAATTTTCTCCTTGAATTATTTGAAGACAAAAATGCAACTCTTATTTATCATTAGCATCTGAATCCCAGTACTTAAGTACTGGTATTTACTTGGTGTCTTCTCAAAAGTGTTCCTTGTTTTGTATCATTGGAATACATCTCAGAGTATGGGTGGATCACGTTTTAGTTATTTGTTTAACCCTTGCTAATGGTGAATTAAATGAACTTGATTCTAAAATCCATATAAAATGCAAATGTTTCATTTACCAGTACCTGAGTCAGTTATCTAAAAGTCACGTATGTAGAAGAAAATAAAATTGTTAATGTGTTAAAAACAAACGAGTTGTCTGTAATAGCCACTATGAACCAAGAATATACATAACAAAACAGTTACACTGGAATTTGATCCCCTTCTTATCAAATAATTCTTTTATTTATATATTTCTTTTTGAGATTATATACAGTACCAATTTCTAATGTTTACCTGACAAGTAACATTATTTGAAAATAAGTTCTCAGTAAATGATCAAAATGACATCTTTAGAGGTGCTTCCAATCCAGTCTAACTGTGTTCTTTTAAAAAGGAGAAAGTTGAACACAGATAAACACTCAGAGATAATATTATATAAGAGTAAAAGCAGATAACTGGACAGGCAGCTAGCCAGCAAATGATACCAATACTTATGTTGTGCTTGAATTTAAAGAACCTATTCCTCTTGCTTTTAGATAGATTGTAACTCAAAAGTTAGAGTAGCAGATGCTCATGGTCAAATTAAATTTAATCTTAGTTCTTCAGGTTTTGCCCCCTAAATTCAAACAATAAAATTTAGAGACAACAGATGGTGAGTTTTAGAAACAGGTTTTCTATAGATCCATAGGCAGGAGCTAAGCAGGAAGACAGAAGGCAAAGCCTCTGCTCTGTGGCAGCAGGTCCTGGGAAACAGGGTGGCACCAAATGCTAGCTAAAGGGACATTAGTGAGACTTGCAGCAGAGCCCGAGGTGAGGAATGGCAATGAGAATAAACTTAATGCTCCAATTGGCCCTACATGAAGATGCTCCCATCTTCCCAGTATCCTTTCTATTCTCTTTGGTAGCAAGATAAGGAACCTCAAACCATTATTGTCTTTTAGCCTTTCTGGCTATTGCCAAGGTCATTCTTGGAACAACTGCTTTGTATCTCTGCCTTACCTGCCTAATATCTACCCTTTGTCCTTTTCAGCAGTGCCCAAACTGCCAGAAGATCCTAGCAGCTAGAGAAAAGAAAGATTTTGTCTATGTGCCTCCAAATAAGCAAGCACCATGGCCACAGGCTTCTAGCTTTTAGAGCTATTGAGGCTGAACATCTCTGCTGTTTATAAAGTACTCTCTGTTATAAAGTATGTAAATGCTATGATTAGAGACCAGCATTCTCTTAGGTGCTCATTACTTGAGGGATATTTAAATGACTAGAGTGACTAAAGTCTGAATACTTTCCTCTGAAACACTTCTTAAAATTAACCATCAGAGGGAACTCAAATAACCAAAAGTCCAATTTGAGGTGAAGACCTCTTCAAAAGCAAGCAGCCTAGAGAGAAGAGGAGCATGGGTGGGGTTTCTTATGGATTGAAGCACAGACTGGGAGAGCATGAAATACAGGTAGGAATGAGGGTAAGAACCTCACTCTTTACTTCTGTACTTTGCTTCAATAGTCACTGCTCAACATTTGTTTTTTCATGATATGATATATGACAGAGAGATCAGAAAGTCAGAATCTTTGCTTCTAAATTAGCCCAGAAGTGCCATAAGTTTCCTTTTCTTTCTTTCTTCCTTCCTTTTTTTTCTCTCTCTCTTTCTTTATTTCTTTCTTTCTTTTTCAAAAAGATACCTTTTTACCTGTCTGTGATTTCATACATAAAGATCAAGCAAGATCCATGAGGACAGAAAGGCAAGACTCAGATTCTATATTTTTGTAACATTTTTGAAACACATAATGTCTGTGAAGAGATGTAGCTGTGCTATACTAATTCTGCAGCTCTTTTAAAAATCAATAATTGGTGTTGGTGATAAGAGCTGTGCTGACAGCCAGCTGTGAAGGCCCACATTCCTGCAGAGCCCATGGAAATGGAACCAGATGATTACCAACTGCAACTATTTCGTGCAGTCAAAGGAACGCTTAAAAAAATTAGTCAAATACTCTTTTTACCTTAAAATATGTGTCCCGGTATAAAAAGGGGAGCTATATAAAGAGTTCAGAATAGATCTGTTGCAAAGTGTTCAAATCAAGGGTACTTCCCAGTTGGGCGACCGGCCTACATTGTAGAATTCACTCTAGCAGAAGCCCTTCTCCTCCCAATTAAAGAATAAAGGGTGCGGTGCGGTGCGGTGCGGTGCGACGCCCACAGTCTGTGCAGCATGTTTGCTGTGACTTTTAACGCCTCATTTCACCTTCTGTGTGCAGCTTTTCTTTATGCCACCGCCAGGTAGAGGAGCTGAATCCATTCTGTCCTGTAAATGAGGCTGTTAGCATCTCTTTCAGTTTTAAAAGTCAATGTGGGAACTCTCTGCTGGGATGCTGTGGTCCTACTCATGCTGTCTGGGAAAAATCCAGTCATTTATTTTTATTCAAATCAAAGGGAGAAAATTTTGTTATAAAATAAGTTACTCAGAAATGTGTGGCAACGGATTCAGTGTCTTAACAGCATATCACCATGAGATGATATCCTGCCTGCATTATCTTAATGAGGAAATGTGTCTGACCACTGAATATTTAACTTCGATTTTCAGCTTTGACTTTAGCTACACTCTTCTGTTCATGACCTTACAAAATCTCTTCAATTTCCTAGAGCTCATTGCTCATTTAACTCTGTGCTCCCATGGAGCTGATCCAATGGTTTTCAAGAGAGTTCTGACCATGAACAAGCTCAGGGCACAGGGCAAGGCAAGCAATGGGCCTTGTGCTCCTTGCTTAGAGTGGTGGAAAATCGGTATAATAATATCAGCTTCACTAGGGGTTTATTGCAATTAATGTTTGGAAAATGTTTTAAAATCCCGAAGTTATATAAAAAAAAATGATTGCCAACTATTTAAGTATCATCTGTAAAATCAAAAAATCAAAAAACAACAGAAAACCAAAGAAAGGCAAAAACAATTTTTTTTTAAAAAAAAATACTGTTATTTGGATTATTCTAAACCACTTTTTTATAAAAATAAATCACTTTTAAAAAGGAGCAATTATACTACACACAAGCATAAATTAATATGGCAGTTATATGGTGCTTTAAAAGTTGCCTCTTTGGAATATTTTTCTACCTTTTCTTGTTAAATGGCCAAAATTTCATAGCCCTACTCCATCCCACAGCACAGAGGAAGTACATCTAAGCAAAAATGCTTTTCTTTATTGATCTGGTTTGGATTTCTATATTGTCCAAGTGGTGATGATACTTAACTTGGTTTCATTTCAATTTGAGGAAGAAAAAGGAGCAAGTGTTGGAAAATGAAGGATTGGAGCTGGGAAAATAATTTCCTCTTACATTCTGTGAAGAAAAGAGAACTTTCCCCAACAGAGTCTTAATGTAAGTTAAACATTCCTGTTCAAATTTTAGCAAGTACACAATGTTTATATCCATGTGTCGCATGACTATTTCTGACTTCTCCATCCTGTTATTGAAAGTAGATTTCAAACTGTTTTTAAACAACATATATGTAATACCTGGCATTAATAGAAGTATTTAAATATAGAAACATGAAAACAAATAGAGAACAAATATATTTCTAAAGATGAATTTCTTGCCTGAATTTGTTAAAAAGCAACTAGTTTTATGTTAAAATACAAAAGTGTGCATTTTAATTGGAACAAAATGTAATTGAAAAATTCATATATACCTGCCATCTGTTGTATGCATCTAGAAGGAGATGCTCAATGTGAAAATGTGTTTATTAATGCTTTACTACCAAGAAATGCAAAACTAAACTATATAGCTTCTATGAATCCTTATAACTTGCTGTTCTTTTTTGCTTTATTTGCAGTTTATTTAATATTTGAAAATACTTTTTGTATCAATTAGCAAATTAGCAGTTTATCTGGGTGGAAAAACCCCATCTGAGTTACAAAGTGAATTGTTCTGCAGCTGCAGAATCAAGTGGCTCAGCTGAGTTAATGCTTTTCATTTCTTTTGCATGTGTCAGCATTAAAGGAGCAAGCTTCTATGAAGCCTTGCGTGTGAAGATGGTGCTGAGCAGACTAGATTCAATTCTGTTAGATTCAATTCTGTTAAATGCTCTTTGCATATATTCCTCTCTCTCTCTC
The DNA here is from genome assembly GCA_004025045.1 of Sigmodon hispidus. Lineage (NCBI taxonomy): Eukaryota > Metazoa > Chordata > Mammalia > Rodentia > Cricetidae > Sigmodon > Sigmodon hispidus. Next base: position 43 of record PVIH01012301.1, on the reverse strand, counting down.
TCTCTCTCTCTCTCTCTCTCTCTCTCTCTCTCTCTCTCTCTCT
>PVIH01012300.1:0-64282 GCA_004025045.1 Sigmodon hispidus | reverse complement strand
TTTTTTTTTTTTTGATAAATACAAAATAAAGAAGGAAGAAAAAAAAAAAAGAAATGTACGCTACAGGTTCATGTGTCTGACCACCTGTTCCTCAGCTGGTCCTATGTACCTCTGACAGCGACACCGGCCTCTGATTAAGCTCTACCTCTCTCCTTATCTGCTGCCATGTGAAGAAACAACAGTCATTTCACATCTTCCTATGTGAAGAGCAGTCCTCTCTGAGTCTAAGTAAACCTCTCCTTCCTCAAGTTGCCATAGCAACTCTAAAATAACTAATGCAGCAACCATTAGATGCACAGTGCCCATTTCTCTCACTAGCACCCTCACTCTCCCAACCACAGAAGCCCTTATGAAAAAAGAAAAACAGCAACAACAAAAGACTCATTTGACAGCAGCCTTACTTACACTTCGTACTCACACTGAAAACAACATCCTTACATTGAAGCAGCTTCACAAGAACCAGGGAGAGCAAAACACTCTGGAGCCATGTGCTTCAGTTCCTCAGTGTTTTCTCTGTAGACAGTAAGGGCTCTTATTTGTTCTACTCATGTCGCAGAAAAAGTAAACAAAGGGACAGTCTACCCTAATTCATAACCACCAAAAACACCCAGTCCTGGGAAATTCTATAACAAGATGGTGTTTATCAACCAGTCCTCTGAATTCACTCTAGTTCTGAGGCACAGATCATTACAAATTTAAAGGCTTATTGTCATGTGACAATAAAAGTCACCTGCCCCCACTAAATACTTCTAATTATGGGTATTAACAGATTCATATTAGAAAGTATATTGCATATTAGCTCTCAATATCAATATTTTGTGTATTTCTAGGATCACATTTCTCTATATCATTCATATTCTTGCTGCCTTTCATAATGACCTTCCTTCTTCAAAGTATATCACATTGAGAACTGCTCTTATCAGTACTCAGCTATGATAAGTATATAAATGAGGTGGGCTGTTAATATATAGCTTTGGGAAGTTCTTTGTATGTTTGCATGGACTTTTCAAAACTAGGTTGTCCTGCAGATTTCTTTCACAGCATGGAGCTTCTTGAAGTTTCCTACTTCTATCAGAAAATCTCTCATGTTTTGGAATACTCAGTCCTAAATGGGACGTCTTCATCAGACCCCACCTCTCAGGGATCAGGAAGCTACTCAGAAAAGGAGGCAGAAAGATTTAAGAGTCAGAGAAGATGGATGAGTCCTCGGAAACACAGGACTGATGTGCATGTGACTTCCCTGAGACCGTGACAGCATGAACAGGGCTGCAGAGGATCAAGCCAGACGGGTCCCAGAGCTGAGATGGGACTCGCCTATGAGAGTCAAAGTTACATTTTAAGTTTCAAATACTATGTCTAAGAGATCCATGAAACAAAATGCCTCTGACCTGCCAGCCCTTTGCTCAAGGACAGATAGTTCCTGAAATGCAATTGTTTAAGGGAGATGACAAGCCACATGTTTTCTTTCATTCCCCTAAACAAGTCTGTTTGACCCATCTGTACTGGATATGCTTGATCACATGTAGGCGGGAGATATATGGGCAGAAATCTCAGGATGTTCCCTTGCCCGAGTGGATGAAGGCAGAAGGTATGCGAGCAGAAAGTACATCGGGATATATGCTTGTCCTGACTGGACCTCATGAGAAATGCAGTGAATGGTTGTAAAAAGTTTCTGACCCTCCCTGGCCAGACATCTGACTTGCCCGCAGCTTTTACCCCCAAAAGATGACTCACATGCTCATATTAATTTCATGCTGTTTGGGTTATGTCTCGGGCACATTGCTAACTAGCTCTTTCATCTTAACTCAACCTATTTCATTAATCTACATGCCACATGGCCCAATGGCCCCTAGCTCACCTGGGTCCTAAGTGTTTCTTCTTTGGAAGCTGGATGGAGACTGCCTGGCTCCACCCTCCTTCTACCTGTCTCTCCTCTGATTCCTCCACCCACTTATACGGTGCTCCACACAGGCCGAAACAGCTCCTATATTTACAGAACGATACAGAGAACAGTCCCACCACAGTGAATTATGAGTTTTGCCCTTTTAAGGCCTTGCAAAACATAACTTGGGGCCATTTTCTGGGAAAATAGAGATAGACCTAGACAGAGAATCCATCAACCTGGCCAATATTTAATTAAAGCTTGCTTCAAATTTGACTTTAAACTGTGATAGTGGTCTTATTCTCAACTGGTGGGATTAATACTCTCACCCTTAACCAAGAAGCTATCTGTAATTAACAACTTCCAAAGGAAAATTTAAGTTTTCTTCAATGGAATCTCATTGGCACATTAACCTCACTTAAAGGTAGAACCTAGCCTACTTTTGGCCAACAGAAAATAAACTCAATGGCATTTTTGTAGACTTTTGTCTCATATTGTTTAATTTGGGTATGTTTGTTTGTATGATTTGAATGGTCTTTCTGTATGTTGTGAATGGTGTTTTTTTTGTTTGTTTGTTTTTACCATTGGTTCATAAAGAAGCTGCTATGTCTATGGCAAGGCAGGATATACCCAGGTGGAAAATCCAAGCATAGATACAAGGAGAAGAAAGGCGGAGTCAGGGGAGACAAACGGAGAAACAAGATGTAAAAGCCAAAGACAGGTGGTGATATATAGATTAACAGAAATGGGTTAATTTTGATGTAAGAGCTAGTTAGTAATAAGCCTGAGTCATAGACCAAACAGTTTGTAATTAATATAAGCCTCTGACTGGCTATTCAGGAACAGACAGGCCGGAGAGATTCATCTGACTACAGTATGTATATTACAGTTTACAATTTTGTGATTTTTTTTATGAATTGTGTGTGTGTTTCTTGTGTTCTTTCTTTCCTTGTATTTTTACGAATCGTGCGTGCGTATGTGTGTGTGTGTGTGTGTGTGTGTGTGTGTGTGTGTGTGTGTGTGTGACAGAGGAAGGCAGATATCCATGAATTCCAGACCAAGACTAGCCTGGTCTACAGAGCAAATTCCAGGACAGACAGACCCTGTCTCAAAAAACCAAAAGAAAAAAAAAAAAGTTGATTCAATATCACAATATATTTGTTTTACCTGAAAAATTTAAATGTACACATGTTGTCATATATGTGAAGAAACTGAACCACATGTACACTACCACTGAGACTGTAAAATTATATACCCATCATGGAATATCTCAAACAATAACAGAACTAGGACACAACCCAGAGATCCCACTTTCTGGGGGAAAAAAAGTCAATGAAAATTTGGACACTTGTCATAAATAGAAACCAAATTCACAATAACCCAGAGGGCTCTACTGACAGATCAATGAGCAGATAAAATGTGATATATACAAACAATGGAACACTACTCTGTCTCAAAAAAGAAATCTTGTTTTAGGCTCCACCATGGACAAACCTTGAGAGAGAGCACCATCATAACAGATAGTCATGCAAAGACAAATGCTCTTTGATTCTACTTAAATGAGCTATCTAGAGCAGTCAAATACATAAAAACAGAAAACAAGATGATGAACGGAGAGGGGAGGAGAGTTGTTCAACGGCCAGAGTTCCAGATTCTAAAGATGAAATACAACTGAGTCATATATTTAAAAACGGTTATGCTGGCAAGTTGCATGTGTGTTTGTAAACGATATTTAAAACCTTTTTAATTGCTTCATTCGTCCCAAATCTTCAAGTAATAATTGACATAACCAGCATAGAACATGAGCCCACTGCATAGAGTTGACTCCAAATCTAGCTCATGGTAAAAGCCGCTGCTTCTTTCCTGCTCCTACAAAATCTGGCCAACAGTCAGCAAGCAAGGAGCCACAGTGCGGTGAGAGACGGGGAACACACGGGGTGATAGGGACAAGATCCCTGTACCAGAGCATCCCAGGAGAACCCTCAGCACCTAGCTCAGTGCTCACAGCCTGCAATGCGTGCATGCGGTAAACTACTCTGGCCCTCTAATCCATTCCCTCCTAAACTAGGGGACGAAGTTTCCAAAAGGGGAAGGACATCAGCACAGGCCAGTTGAAGGGAAGTCACCACCATTGTTGCAAGCACCCAGATAAAAGTTGTTTTGTGATTTAAAAAAAAAAAAAATGGCAGAATTCCTTCCATGGAAACAGATGTGTGAGAGTGTTTTCCGTACACATTAGCCTGGTACGGTGTGCTGCCGTCTCCACAGCAACAAGAATAAGCAAAATCCATCCAGCAAACAGAATATGAACTCCAGTGAAACAAAGTCCATGGGTGAGATAATTAGGAAAAAAAAAGTTATTACAAAATCCCACAATGTTACTCATCAGACCAGATGAAGCTAGTTGTAAGGAAGAGGGCTACACCCTAAGAGCTCATGCCACTTCCTGATGTGTCTAATGTACACTGTGATGTCAATTTTGTCATAAACCCTAGCACTCTGTCCACAAGAACAAGCTCACTATCCTGGGTAATGATGCATCCATGGGCTGTTACCACAAAAACAGCTTCTCCTCCCAGGAATCTGATAAGACAGGCATTATGAGGAAAGGTGTTTATCTGCTTCCTCAGGGTCTCATCTCGGGCCTTCATCATTCCTGGCTTATTACAAAAGCTCCCTACCTGACTCCGGTCTCCACATTGCTACCCTTTCCTCCTGCCCTGCCAGGGAGCTCAAGTTTCTCAGGCCTTCACATGCTCTCAATCTCCCATGCACACCCTCTATGGGCTTCTGCTCCCTGCAACATCCCTGCTTCTTCTCTAACAAATTTCTCAGACAATAAACTCCACCTCCGTGCTACATTTTCTTCCTTGGCACTCTTCAAACCCTACACTTTAGCTGTGGCACCCACAGCTCAACTGAAGCTGCCCTCTCCGAGGTAATTTCTGTACAGACCTGAAGACTAAATTCTTCACTCAGGGTGGAGGGTAGCTAGGTGTAGAACACCTGTCTATCACATGGTCCAACCCCAACACTTCAAAACTAGTCAATAGAGCTGAGGTCTCTGGGCATTTACCATTGCTGGTTACTCCCTCTTTGAAACTCTTCATGTTCCCTGCCCACCACACTTCTCCATCCTCGCTGTTCATTTCTACCCTATACACCACTTGAAAACTAGTGCTTTAGGGGCTCCTTGATATAAATCTCCCTGAGGAGGATGCTCGCTCCTTTTCTGTTACCATGCACAGTCTGTGCACCTCTATTAGGCGTTAGTCATGCACTTACAAATCCTTCTGCTCCAGGAAGCTCCTCACCAGACACTTGCTTCCTATTCTTTGAACCCCACCAGTGTCCCCAAGCTCAAAGCCCAATGCCAAAACAACAGCTCAAAAGATCTTTTAGAGAGAATGATAAAACCTTAACTAAACATTAATAGAAACTGTTTATACTTTGAAAATATACATACAACTTAGGTAGCATTAAATTAATTCTGCTTCATTTTCAATAAATGAAATTTACTTTAAAAATTTAAACAAAACTTTATAATTTATTGTAATTATGTCTGCAGTGGCTACTTTACCAGATGTCAATGTCTATGAAAAGTCACAATGTGCTTCTTATCAAATGAACCCCAGTGACCTCAAGAACTAAGTCTACATTCAGAAATATGAAAAATGTCTTCGGCCTTTAATGTATTTTTATTATTAGCCTAGTTCCAATTAGTAGAAAAAAGATACCAATCTTGGAGTCACTCTAAAACAAGGCTCACAATAAAGATTTGAAGATGGCAGGAATGATTACTTTCTATTCTAGAAGTATGACTATCAGGACAGCACATCTAATCAAGAAAAAAGTTTTAAAAACTAATTTTGAAGGGAAAAAAATCAGTACTTACGGAGGAGGAAACTTCAACCCAGTTAAAGTTTAAAACAAAAACAAGATCTTCACTGAAAAGGTTGTTTCTGTTCCTGGGAACCCGATCTCAACTCAACAAAGCTGGCTGAGATCAAGGCTAAACATTAATATCCTAAATGCCTGCCACACCAATTCAGCTTCTTCCCCATGGAAGCACAGCTCTAGAGCTCAGAAATCCATCCAATGTCTATAGCAATCGCTAGATTACTCAAGGTTTACAAGGCTAAAGTAATCAAAGACATACACTCAATGCAATTCTGTCTGACTCTGCTGTATAAGTCTCCAGAGATGCGGCTGTGCATCTACAGCAGCTCATAAGCCAGAGTGTGAACAGGATCATTTTTGATTAACAATCGTAAGTCCACCCATTTCCCACAGGACACAAGAAACAGATACCTGAGGCTGATGGCAGCATCTGTGGTCTCTGCTGCTTAGGCGACTGAGCAGGGTCACTTGTGCCCAGGAGTTTGGCATTTTAGAAACCTCTCATCTTAAGAACAGCACCCTAGTGCATGTCTCTAATCCCAACACTCAGAAGACTGAGGCAGGAGAATGGCCATAAATCCCAGGCCAGCAGGAAAGAAAGCCCATCATCTTAAAGGGGTTTTGCTGTTGTTGTTTATTTAAATGAACAAATTGGGGCTGGGGGTGTAGTTTACAGTACTGTCTGCTGATCCTCAGCACTTGGGAGGAGAACAAAAGTTCAAGGTCATTCCACAACTACATAACAAGTTATGACCACCCTGGACTACATGAGATTTTGAGGTAGTGGGAGGTGAGAGGGAGAAGAGGAGGGGGGAGGAAGGGGGAGGAAAATGGAGAGGAAAAGGAAGAAAAACAAATTATCTGTTTCAGAGGTACAGATGTAGAGAGTTGAAAAAGGCAAAACACAGCACCTTGTAAACTATTCCCCTAACTATTAGAGGTGGCTCTAAGCCCCACATGAGTGAAGGTTTGGATAGATGCTTGTCCATAATTGGTAACACCTGCACTATTTACTGGCTAGAAGGAAATTAAGGCTTATTCATTGCAATTTCAGTATTTCTTCCCTTTCTGACTCAGACACTGACACAGTCAATAGCAAAAAGAAATTACAATAACCTCTGAAAAGATGTGAAATTGCAGAAATGACGAAAGAGCATTAAGTTAACTCTTTAAAAATGGTTTTGAAAACAGCATAAAGTAAAAAGTTAAAATGAAATGTTCATAGGCTTTTAAAATAACATAACATTTTGTCTAATTTCTGAGATAGGTAAAATAGATACAGAAATAAAAGTATCTATCTGAGGAAGAAAGAAAATAATTGAATTTTAAAAATCAGTCAATCAGTATCTATATTAAAATACACATCAGGGCATTATCAAAAGACATCTACATACACCCAAAATGCCAAGTTTGGTAAGAGGTTGAAGGCAAGTTAGAAGTGGTCAGGGGTTTGAGCTCTGAGATTTCACAAAACAATGGACCACACTAGGTTCAGAGTTTCTCTGTCTGCCTGCAGATTAGGATGGAAAGAAAGGTCTCACCTACTGCTCAAGCTCCATGCATGCTGCCATGCTCCCTGCCATGACTGTAAGCCAGCCCCAATTAGAAGCTTTCTCTTTTAAGAGTTGCCTTGGTCATGGTGTGTCTTCACAGCAGTAGAACAGTGACTAAGATACCTTCCCTCAGGAGTCTGTCAAGGCACCATCTCTCCCTGTGAGTCTAATCAATAGCCTCTCAACACTGCTCTTTCCACAGGAATTTCAAGGCTCTCTCTTACTATGGCACTAACTTCACACAGCCATTCTTTAGCCCACTCCAACTGTCTGTGGCACTCCCCTGCCATGCCTTCCTTCCTCTAACCCCAACTCTTCTACTGTATACTCAAAGACTTAATACTTCTTAAACTCCATGGAAACTCCTGTCCCCAACTGCCACTTCAGGGAGTAGCTGGCTTCAATGGATACATATTCCTGTGTTCCAATTTAAAAAAAAAAAAATCCTGATTTTTTTTCTCTGAAGACACTGTCCAATATACCAAAGAATTCCAACATACTACCTGTTCATACAATCAAATTTTTCAAGAATTATTTTCTCTTCTACCACAGCAAAAAATAAGTTTGATATGGGGCTGGCTCATCAGTGGCATTTCCCAGTAGACTTTACGCCCAAAATTCTAACAGGTATCCTATAGGCCATCATATCAACCTTGGGTGGACAATCCACCTGGCTCTGACTGCTTGGCACTCCTGACTGATCCACATATGAAAAATGCCTCCCTCAAGACTAAACATTATGATAATGTTCAGGAAATCACTCAAAGGGCTGAGAAGAAACCCAGCAGCCATTGTGAGCCAATTTATAGCTGTACCTCTTAAATATACCAATCTGTCAGGAAAGTGCTATCTACACACAACTTCAGCCTCCATGAGATATAGTTTTCTAGTGACAGTTTTAGAAAAGAAACTCACTTAGAAGTTAAAGTGTATAAGTTTGAGATACATCAAAATAAAGTTTTTAGTAATACAAGTTAGATAAAAAGTGAATTGGGTATAATCCTTTGGTCTAACCAAAATAAGATATATAATGGAATATTTTCTTTGAATTTGTCAATTGTTAATAGACTAGACATTCCTTGGGCAATATTGCTTGTATATATTGTATATAATTATTGTATCTATTATATATGGTTTTTCTTGTTAGTAATAACCTTTTTTATTTTTGACACAAAAGGGGATATGTGGCGATATGTTATATACTTAATAAAAGCCAGCCTGGAATATCAGAGAACAGATCTACCCACAGTCAATCCAGGAGAGTAAGAGAGTGGCAACTCATGCCCTTAATGGGGGGGGGGGGGCGGTACTCCAATAACTTCAGAGACTTTCTGTGTTTCTGTGAGTTTCTGGCTAACTACCAAACAGTAGTAGCTCATGCTTTTAATCTTCACCTGGATGTGAAACAACTGGGTGAAGAAGGTATTTAAGGCAGGCTAGGAAGACAGATTCATTTTGTAGAAGCAATGAGGAGCAAAGCTGAGAAGATAGCTTTTACCTTGAGAAGTTAGCTGGGTGAGATTTGACTCTGGTCTGTTTCTTCTCTCTGATATTCCAGCTTTTCCCTTATATCTGGCTCTGAGTTTCATTTAATACAACCAGAATTCATACAACACTCCCAATCTTCTTCAGATAATATGAAAAGCTCAGAAAGCAGGATGACCTTCAAGCTTTCAAAAGGACTCATTAAAATGACCCTCAAGGTATTTAATAACAGAAAAAGAACCAAAATAACAAGAGTGAAAAGGGGATCAGGCAAAAGAGTAGCCATCTCTTTTCCTGTGACAACAGGTGGCTGTTGGGGCCCTTCTCCAAAGCTACTCAAACTCTTATGCTCTACTAAGACCTTGTCCAAGATGCAAGCAATGTCAAGACACATTGGAAAGTTGCAAATATTTGCGGCCCTAACTCAGAGTTGATGTTATGATGACCCTTTTTGGCTTTTGTGGCCCAGATAGGGGATCAGCCACACCTTTTTAACTATCTTGTTCTTTCCCTAAACTGCCAAATTTTTACCACATAGCAACCCTAAAATGGGTGTGACAATAGGATTAGCTTCCTAAATTAGGGCTAACACGGAGACACCTCTTCTGCTCTAAGCTCTGAGACCCCCTTCTAAATTCAGAGGACCTCTTCCTTTCTAAATAGAAAGGTAAAGAAATTCCTTTGTTCTGTGGGTTGCTATAGATCTATCCCAGCTTCCCCCAGGTACCATTGGCTGAAGGCATTTCATCTGAAATCCATCTCAAGGCATCCCTCAGTTGAACCTCAAACAACTCTTTATTATTTGAAACATTGTCCACAAGAGGCCTGACAAAGAAAATCCAAAGCATACCTTAAGGACACACACAGCTCTCTGAATATCCCAACAGTAGTGTTAGAAAATACAGATCTGCCTTAAACCAAACCAATAATGACTCACTGCAACAAACATTTTTAGAGTGGGGCTGATTGGACAAAAGGGTATACTGGGTGATACACCACAGCTCCCAGAGCCACTAGAATAAAGAGGTGTTGGAAAGACACAGATAGAGGCAGGGTTTTTGTTAGTTTTGTTTTTAATTAACTGGGGGGGGGGGTTCTTTTGGGAGGGATATTTCAGGGTCAAAGGGTGGATATGGAAGGACTGCGAGGTGAGCCAGATTGGAGTGCATGATGTGAAATTCCCAAAGAATCAATAAAGAATTATGGTATTTTTTTTAAAAAAAGGAAAAAAACTCAGATCTTTCCAACTGCTCCCACGTCCTACACATTCAACTCTTTTGAGATAAATAATCCCTCAGCTATCCATGCCAATGTCTTCACAAGCATTAAAGTTTGTATCTAGAGAGTCACTGAAAGGGCCTGTACAAAGCATAAAGTAGTTATGTAAACTCACTGCCGTACAAATCATCTTAAACAGGGCCTGCTGATAAGAATTCAGTACAAAAGATGCCTGCTTTTCAGACACTATGGAGAACAGCACTTACCCAACTTCACAGTACTTTGGTTTTATTGTTATTTTTTAATAAATTTCAGAGCCTAACCTGTCAAAAAAACACTAAAAGGTGTAGGTTGGTCAGTACCTATATTACTCTATTATATATCCCTTTCTGCTTAAGCTTTTGCCTTAGTGACTCAAAACGGACATTGAAATAATCTATGAAAAAAAAAAAAACAAACCAGATAGTAACCAAATTGTGAGAAGTAAAATGTAAATCAAGTTATCTTTCTAGTTTGAGCATATAATTAGGCTCTTTGTCAGGAATGTGGGCAAACAAGAATCTCATTAAATATTTGCTGGCCTATTCACCCCTAGTGTTTAAATCTGAAGGCATAATAAGCAATGTTTAGGATGCTAATGGCCTAGAGCATAGGGTATCTCCAGTGGTCATCTGATCCAGCCTTTTCTTTCAACTTTAAATGAGTCTAAAAATGATTGTGACTTCATTTTCAACAACACTGTGCAGCTTACAATTCTGAGAACAAAATGAACAATTTAGCAGAAATAATGACAAGGAATAAGAAAAAAGAAGAAATAAATAATGAAAGAATAATTTCCAATTTCATGTACTATTTGATTTTTGAAAGCTAAACACTACTTTGGTCCATTTCTACCTACTCAATAAATTTATACTATTTATTTCTTCTTAAGCACAGAGATGGAGGAATGGGAGAGCACCCCATCTCTGTCCCAAGTATTCAGTATCCTAAAAGAATCTAGAAACAGTAATAAGCAACAAAATCAAGAGATACATTTCAGTTTTTTCAATAACTACAAATAGGTTCTCTCTAAAATTGAGTTTGTTATAACCATCTCTTTTATGTCAACTTGACATAAGCTAAAGTCATCTGATGGGAGGGAGCCTCAATTAAGAAGGTGCCTTAGAAGATCGAGTTGTAGGCAAGCCTGTAGAGCATTAGTGACTGGACCAGCCCCTGCGGATGGGGACATACATACACACACACACACACACACACACACACACACACACACACACACACAACCTCTGCATCAGCTCCTGCCTCCAGGTTCCTGCTCTGCTTGAGTTCCTGTCCTCATTGCTTTTAATAATGACCTGTTATATCAAAGTGTAAGTGAAGTAAACCCTTTCCTCCCCAGGTTGTTTTGGTCATGGTGTTTCAATACAGCAATAGTAACTCTAAGACAACTATCATTTAATTATTATCATGTACTAATTTTTCACTTAATCTTTTTGAACTACTTCTTAAATAGAAAATAGAGAAGTGTCACATTCCATTATGATCCTGATGAACTACGTGACACCCTTGAGCTCCTGGCATCTGTAGGGCTGTCCACCTCCAAATGACTAGCATTTTTAGTTATGTGGCTAATCTTCCTGCTTCCCTTTGCAGTTTCTCTCCCTAATGCTGTCAGTGCACACACCCCTGCTTTACCCTGCCTGCCCTGTTCTTAAGGCTGACTCTACTTTCTGATCTCCAGCTAAAGAACTGGATTCTCCCCAGCCTGAAATAACCTCTTCCCCAACACCCAGCATTGCATCCTCTCCAGCACAGTGTCTCATCCCACTTTCCACCAGACTAGTAACTGAAAGTAGGTATTTAGGTTTAATTAGTTTCCTTTTCCCTCCCTTTTTTAATTTTTAACACTGAGTAAGTTGAGCATCTTTTCACAGTGTTTAAGAGCTATTTGAATTTTACTTTCTGTGAATAATCAACCTAAAGACCATTATCATTTGTCTGTTTAATTTATTTGTTTACTAACACAGGGTCTTGTAATATAAGCCAAGCTGGCCCAAATTCACTATGTAGGCCAAGCTAGGCTCAAAAATCACAAGTAATCCTCCTGCCTCAGACTCCAGAGATCCTAGAATTGCAGCCAAGTTTATTAAAACCCATGGATGTATCCAAAGTTAGTTCTCAAAGAGGAAGATTACAAGCCCCCATACTATTACTACACAAATGCACACAAAGTCCTTGGTCCTGCTCTGGCTCTGGTAGGTTTTACCCTACAGAAATTCATTTTTTAAAAAGATTTATTTATTTATTATGCATACAATATACAGAAGAGGGTAGCAAATATCATTATAGATGGTTGTGAGCCACCATGTGGTTGTAGGAATCGAACTCAGGACCTCTGAAAGAACAGTCAGTGCTCTTAACCTCTGAGCCACCTCTCCAGCCCCAGAAATTTATTTTTATACAACCAAATTTAATAGTCTTTTCTGTGATAGTGTCTACACTCTGAGTCATATTTTAAAATATTTCCCCCATTGCAACATTATAAAGAGTCTGCATGTGATTTGCTTGTTTTACATGAAACTCTGTGACACCTGCAGACCTACCCTGTCATGCAGTATGCAGGCTGAGTGGCACCATCCTATCCTCAGATGGCAGCTTCGTCTGGACCAATCTCAACAATCTGAAATGATTGGAGCTTTTGCTTTTAGATTCTTTTGCTCTGATTCTCTGATGCTTGATTTGTTCGTTTAGACTAGAAGTGCAGCTTTCTATTTCCTTACATTGTAAGGACTTATTTTACTTAGGAGCTCTATAGGAGACTGACACAGTAAACATTAGTGGATGTTCTTTGAAAGAATCATGAATTTCATTTACTTCAGTCTCAGACAGAGTACAGCTCTCAGAATCTGTCTATCCCTGTGAGTAAATGTCCACGTCCCAAGAGCAATGCTGCCTGGTCCTCCACAACAGTTCTTCCTTCGTCAATACAAGTCCTTCTGTCTGGTCAGCAGTTAGGATCCTCAGTGGATGGAGTGAGTGAAAGTTTAATCCCAGCTAAACTCTTCAGATATTACATCATTGTGGAAATGACTGGAGGTTTATTATAAAATTGAGCATAAATCTACCCTATGACCCAGAAATTCTACTCCTAGATATTTTACTCAAGAGAACTGAAACTATTTCACATAAGGGCTTGCATATCTGGAAGATTTTGTTTTTTGGTTTGGTTTGATTTGGTTTTTGGTTTTTCAAGACAGAGTTTCTTTGTGTTGCCCTGGCTGTCCTGGAATTTGATTTGTAGAGCAGGCTAACCTCAAACTCACAGAGATCCAATTGTCTCTGCTTCCCAGGTGCTGGGATTAAAGTCATGTGTCACTGCCACCTGGGAGTTTTAATAGCCCAAAAGTAAACATAAAAAAAAAAAATTTGGCAGTAAGAGAACTACTAGATACAGATTATGCTGTGGTCATGTGATAGAATACAACTCAGAAGTAAAGGGATAAACTATACTGAGTGAATCTCAGAATCACTGTATTACATAGGAAAGACCAGACAAAAACATGCAGTTATCAGCCTGTAGGTCTCAACCCCTTTGGGAGAGATATTTACATTACAATTCATAACAGTAGCAAAAGTACAGTTATGAAGTAACAATGAAAGAGTTTTATAGTTGAGGGGGTCACCACAACATGAGGAACGGTATTAAAGGGTGACAGCATTAGGAAGGTTGAGAACCACTAACATACAGGGATAGCTAGGCTACTCAGAACAGCAGAAATCAGAACCATGGTTACCTATAGAAGAAAGCAAGGGAAAGAAGACTTTTCTAGAATGAGGTGCTGTGCAATAATCCTCTTGTATACTATAAAGATTTGTTACTCAAACTGGTTTAATAAAACGCTGATTGGCTGGTAGCCAGAAAGAAATTTGGGTAGGGCAGCCAAACTGAGGATAATGGGATGAGAAAGAGCAGAGTCAGAAGAAGAATTATATATAAAATGGAATTGAGGTAAAAGCCATGGGCCTCAGGACAGCACATAGACTAGTAGAAATGGGTTAAGTTGTAAGAGCTAATTAGTAACAAGCCTGAGTATAACAGAACAAATCCCAACCGCTTCTCAATACAATCTAGTAATATTTATTATTGCAGAAAGACTTATGGTACAAAGGTGATTCTGGTGGGATGAAAAGGGACAGAGATGTGCAGGGGGATGGAGCGGGGGAGGAGGGCCTGTTTCTTCCAGGAACATGCTGGGGCCAAGAAAGCAAGTCACCTCCAGGTAAATTCTGATTTCCTGCTACATCTCCCCCTTTTGTCTACACAAGAAAGTTTTAAACTAAGTATAAGACTATATATTATAGGGATTATTATAAGGTTGTGTCTGGGGAAGGGAAAGGCACTAACATAAGCAAGGTCACACTATAATTAACAAACGATAAATACAAGGTACATCTTAATGTCTAGATATGAGGCAATGTATAGGGATTGCTTTAAGGTTGTTTATTTTGAATGATCAAGTTTTCATACCTGAATGTTTTTGCTGAGATATGAAGTAATAGTAACCTTAACTATTTAGTCTGTAACACTATCAAGACCTGAGAGGGAAAATATATTATCTGAAGGTTGGAAGCACAAGAGGGCAACTTTTCAAGATTTAGGAGAAGACAAGGCATCACTGGGGAAGTCAGGGCAGGAACTCAAGCAGGAACTCAAGCAAGGAACTGAAGCAGAGACCAGGAGGACACTGCTGGCTGACTTGTTCTCCACAGCTTGCAGCCTTTTCTTATACAACCCACGGCACCTGCCCAAGGGGGGCACCAGCCACAGTGGACTGGATCCTCCCACACCAGTCACTAAGAAGATGCGCCAACAGGCCAGTCTGATGGAAGTAATTCCTCAGTTGAGATTCCCTCTTCCCAGGTGGCTCTAGTTTGTGTCCGTTGATGAAAATAGCACAAATGAAATACCCTTGTACACAGGAGGTGAGAACACACTGGTGTAGTCACTACAGTCAGTGTGGAAGCCCCTAAAAGTAGAACTACATCACCAGCTATCACACTCCTGGGTTGTATCCAGAGGACTCTACGTCAGCATGCCATGCACATACTCTCACAATCGTATTTTTCCTATACTGTTCACAATAGCCAGGAAAAGGACCAACTGAAATGAACACCAATAGGTGAATGGAAAAAAAAAAAAAAAAACATGGTGCAAATACATGATAGAACTTCATTCATCCCATAAAGAAAAATAAGGATCTCTGTGAGTTTGAGGCTAGCCTGGTCTACAGAGTAAGTTCTAGGACAGCCAAGGCTACACAGAGAAACCCTGTCCCTAAAATCCAAAAGAAAAGAAGCAAAAAGAAAAGGAAGATATACATAGAAAAAAAATTAGGGGGCTGGAGAGGTGGCTCAGTGGCTAAGAGCACTGACTGTTCTTCCAAAGGACCTGAGTTCAATTCCCAGTCATCCACATGGCAGCTAATAACTGTTTGTAATTCTAAGATCTGACACCATTACACAGTTATGCATGCAGGCAACACACCAATTCACATAAAATAAAAATAAATATTAAAAAAATTAATGGAGCTGGAGATCATTGTTAAGTAAAATAATCCAAACTCATAACAGGCAAATACTGCCTATTCTCTCCTACATGTGGCTGTAGGTTTTGTGAGGAAAGGAGAAATGCTGAACTGGAGAATTACATCTTAGGGGAAGGGAGAAGGACAGGAAGCAGTGGAATACATAAGACAAGAAGACTGAAGGGAGAGGCAGGGGACCAATACGCAGCAGGCAGAGGGCTGAGAGGACCTAAGGAGGGAGATGAGTAAGACACTAAGTTAAAAGATATATATGCATGAAATGCCATATGAAATCCATTACTTTGTATGTGAACAATAGAAAATACAAATTGCTTTTACAATAAGAAGCCATTGACAATCACCTTTGGCCTTTTTCTACATGTGAAATTATTTCTGTGAATTAGATCATTTACTAATGAAAACAAATATATATTCACAATATATGTATTCACAAAAGCACAATGCTAGATAGATATCAAACTCATGGACCTTCCTCAACATGTAGTGGATAATGGGTTTGGACATTTAACTGAGTTAAAACCAAATCAGGGAATGGATAGAATTTTTTGTCACATCTGTGAATGTGATGTTGAATTTTAAAACCCTCAAAGCTGTGACGGACATAACCTTAACCACAGCAGAACCACCAGGTTGTTATGGCAACTGGTCTACTTGGGCTGAGAAGAGGGACTGGATCTTTTCATCTGAGAGAGACTATGCTGCTGGCTACTATTAGAAATACTAAAAGATGTTTACATATGAACCTCAGAACATGAGGAAGCCCAAGAGATTTCCCCCTTCTCATTAACAAGTCTATTGGTGTTATAATTGCCCAGGCACTGACTTAAGAAGCCATATTGACATATCATGGGTGTACCTTCCCTGCCACTTCTAGGAGACACAATCTGCCAAGAAAGGGAATCAACTGATGGCCCTACTCAGCTATGACAACTATAGCAGTATAGCAAGGCATCCATAAAGTACAAAAGCAGTGGGAACCAACAGGTGTCTAATAGTCTAGCACTGAGGTCAACTGCCCAGGGCTGGTAAGACTATGGAGCTGAGAGAACTTAGTAGTACCCCTGCTTTATTAAAACAGTGTAACTCGTAACTGCATTTTAAAGCTTACCCTTATACCCACAGAGAAGTGTAACTCTCACCTCAAATAAAAAAAAAAAAAAAAAAGCATGCCCAGTCCTAGTGGACACATTTACAACACTACTCCTACACCTAAAGCCAAGACACCATAGTAGAAAGCGGAGTAGCAAGATTGTGAGAGCCTAAGGACCAAGAAATCAGCTCATTTCTTAATGTAACACACAACACGACAAGAGATCCTTTAAACACATATTAAGTCCAGCACTTGGGAAGCAGAGGCAGGTGGGTGTTTGTGAGTTCGAGGCCAGCCCGGTATACACAGTTCCAGGACAGCTAGGGCTACACAGAGAAAGCCTGTCTTGAAAAACAGTAACAGCAACAAAATCTATATTAAGTCACTCAGTTCCCCAGCTTGAAGCCTTGCTGTACCCTCCTTTTCCCTGCACACCCTCGTATAATTATGACTGTTTCTACTTGATGACACTAAAATGTCTTTCTTTCTTCTACACAGGCCATCCCTAATGGCCTTCTATAATACTACCTAATCTTGGGGCTAGTCTCTTTCATTTACTCTTCAAATATTTTGTAAAATTTATGTTTCATCAACTCACACAATGTTTTACATCTGCATATGCTATATTATATTTGAATCATATTAAATATGTTAAGTTGTTCTTATGATGAAAAATTTTCAAGTCTCCTCTTACAGTGTGCTGAATGAAGTGAATGGTACATAGTTATACTACCATGCAATAGCACGACAGACCTTATTGCCATTACATGGCTGTCACTGCCTACTGATCAATCCTTCCCCATCCTTCCAACACCCTCCCCTCCCCAGCCTGTGATAACTACCGTTCTACTCTCAACTTCTTTTAGAGTCCTCATACGTGAGTTCACATAATAGTTGTCTGTGTGTGGCTTATTTCATTTTACATAACAACCTTAGGTCCAGCCATATTGTCACAAATGACAGAATTTCATTCTTAACAGCTAAATAGTAGCCCTTTGGATATACATACAGTGATTTTATATGTTTAGAAAAAGATCCATCATCTAGAAAGTGACTAATCAATAACTTAAATTTTTCTACGGAGTCTCTGTTATAAGAGACTGACCAGTTGCCAGGCTTTCTGTATCATCCCATTTATACTAAAATGCTTTGCTGATTGCCTTCCAAAGTCATCCTTAAAATAGTTTGGAACCACCAATTACAATTTAGTTCAAAATATTTGTCCATATAAAAATTCTTATGAAACAATGTGATAATTAAATTGATACTAACTGCACCAAGTTTCTTCCTAATGAAATATGTAGTCCTGAAGAGAATAGGTCATGCACCCACATGAGACAGGACGAAGCCCCAGCATTTACTATGTGAAATGGGGAGAAAGAACTATGTTTTCTCTGCAGTGCCTTCCAAGAGTAACAGTGTATTACACTCCATTGTGATAGTGACAACTGCTGGCGCCTATTAAGCCCTTGCCCCGTAATGACAGTCATTATATTCAGTGCTTTTCTCTGGTCACTAAGAGTACATTGAAAAGCACCCTTCCTTGTGGCATGCATGATTCTATTTCAGAGATTCCATGAGACCTGAGACAAAGATCTAAACAACAACAACAACAAAAATTCTCTAGAATAAAGCAGAAAACCTCTGTGAGGTCTCCTCATAGGTGTATATCTGTGTGTGTGTGTGTGTGTGTGTGTGTGTGTGTGTGTGTGTGTGCGTGTGTGTGTGTGTGTGTGTGTGTGTGTGTGTGTGAGTGAGAGAGGGAGAGACAAAGAGAGAGAGAGATGATTCTCTAAAGATTAGATATACATAAAGATGCAAAAGCCAGAGCCCATTCGAACAGTATGGCAAAGGTTCCTGGCTGATAAAGGGGCAGGGTCCCAGCACTGGAGGCCAGGAGTGACCTTACTATGAATGACTATCTAGAGAGTATTCTAGGTGCTCCAAAAAATCTGCAAATCTCAAGGACCTGGCAACCACTTTGCATGCTGTGGTTGGGATCCCATGCAATCCTATGCACATAAAATGTGCTTAGGCCACATTACAATTCCGGGACCTGGAACATAATACTTCATAAGTCTTAATGACCAATGTCTCCTGGAGCGTATCCATTCTGCACATTAGCTGCAAAATCCCAGCTTCCTGAAGTGAGATCTGGAGACCTCTAGTGGTTGTCTGCATTTCACTGAAGAGAAAAGGTTAAAGACAGGTCAATGTCTGAGGTAGGGAAATAGAAGATGCATCGACAGGAATGCCCCAAGAAGTCTAGAAGTGTTTCTAAAATCTACATTTGAAGATAAAAATACTCTTGAGTTATTCAGATGTGATCAATAGAAATTGAGAGTTAACACTAAACACCATCTGCAGGTCATCTGGGATCCCAGAGAAACTTCACAACTCATTTTATAAAATGGGGCTCATGCTGGAGAAGAGCTGATGCTTAAAATGACAATAAGAGTCTGGTGCATCAAAAATACTCCTCAGTCCCAGTAAGGAATGGACAGACTGGAGCCACTGTCAGATCATACCATAACCCAACATCTTCATAGTTGTGAGGAGAACTGGGTATGGCCAAGAAAGTAAAAGTAAATGTAGCTTTCTATAAACAAGATCAATACCAGGTATGCTTCATAGTCAACTTGATAAGATTTAGAATCACCATGGAAACAAATCTCTGAGTGTGTATAAGGAATAATCTAAACTAGGTTAAATGAAGTAGGAAGACCTACCCTAAATGTAAGTGGTTCCATTCCATGGATGAGGGTCCCAACCTGAGTGAAAAGAAGACGACTCTTTGGGGTTGGGAACAGTCTAGGTCATCAAATGAATCCATTTTTTTTCTTCTAATTCAGTTTATAGCCACCCTATTGGGAGATCACAATTTGAAAGTGAGAAGAAACTTGGACCTAAAGCATGCAATCTATGATTACTGTTCCCTCTGCAGCCTCTCTTTTCACCAATTAATCACATAAACTTTCCAATAGGACAAATACCTTCCTGATGCTGACTGCACATTATAAATGACAAAGATAATTACAGAGCACTTAGAAAGGAGAAAGCGGCATTTTGGCTCATCTTTCTGTTTTAACTTAATATATATATATAAAATGGTCCTGAGTGAATGGCACATGTATAAGTAATAAACACAACTTTATTTAACAAGACAAAAGAAAAGGCACGATTGAGAGCATGTAAAATGCTACAGTTACTAAGCATTCATACATACCACAATAACAGAGTGAAGACCTTGACAGGGTGTTACCTATGATAATGAGCACCTTGCATGAGGGGCATTCCAAAACTGAAAGCCCTCAGCACTGGCTTTAAGACCAGGTGGGCACAGAAAAATAGTTTCCGTCCATGTTATTTTAATAGCTCCCCATATTTCATCTTCCAATTTCTCATTCATCCAGCCACTGAGGGAGATGAAGTGAGACCAGAGAAGAGAAGCTGAGTGGGAATAAACCTGAGCAGAGAAGTAGTGGCTCACAGCTTTCTCAAAATTGATGTTCTTGCATTTCTGAAAAAGTGAAGCAATCAAATACTATCTAATTAGAAGCAGGGAATGTTACAGGTGAAGGAAGGAAAGTACACAGGCAAAAGCACTAGACATGAGAAAGGTATGTGGTGCCCATTCGTCTCATGAACACCACAGCCTCACTGGCTAAGTCCTTATGTCACAGAAGGATGGACCTCAATGGTGAAACTTTGGAATATTCATTATAAAAGCATCTACTGTGTTTGAGAAAAAAACAAGCAAGGTGGTGTTACCCAACAGCAACTATATCTGATTGCATTTCCCCAGCCCCTAAAATAGTCTCCAGACATCAGGACAGGATCTTGAATTCTAGACAGAGTCAAGAAAATCTAGAAAGCAATGAACCAATCCAACAGCAAGCTTTAAAGATATTAATTTTTAAGTTATGTTTGTATGTGAGTATGCACACATGAGTGCAGATGCACAAGCATGGGTGCACATAGTGACCAGAAGTTGTCAGGTCCCCTAGAACTGGAGTTACAGGTGGCTGTAAGCTACCTAGCATGAGTGCTGGGAACATGGTGATCAGGTCCTCTGTAAGAGCAATACATACTCTTAACCACTGAGCCATCCCTTTATGTCCCCAAAATTACAATTATTTTTAGTATTATGGTATCAGTGTAAGAAAGGGGTCAAGAAAGTACTAGAGATATTTTCTCTTGTATGTTAATGCTATAAATTAGCATAGAAGATATTATGAAATTAAAATTCCTTCTTTCTCATGTATGGTTATCTTGGCCAGGGTTTAAGTTTCTAATGCTTCACAACTAAGCATGAGTGCATGCTGTGGATTCTCACTGGAGAAACTCTATAAAAACAGAGAGCTAGTGAGAAACAAGAAATTTCAAGTAGAATGGCTATCGTGGATGACCACGGAGAACATCTGAAAAGGATTTGTGTAGTTTTAAACTACATACAGTTAGGCAGAAAGAAATTAAGTGAAATTTCCTTTAAAGTATTTCAATAAAGAGAAAAATACCAGAGTTACTGTATTAGGGCAATGGGTCTATAGGGAGCCTAGGTTTTTCCTTTTACCTTTGTCCAAGTTTGAAGTTTTCAAAAATTAAAACATCCTAGGGTCTAGTCATAGTCCTAAGGGGCTTCACTGAGAAGTGGGTGAAGGTCCTTGTCAGATTTAACAACTGAAGTGCCAAAGTTATGAAACTGGCATGTTTATATCTATGCTTTATATAGTTAATCAGAATTTCATGTAGTTTAAGAAAAACAGGTTGAATACTAGTCACTAAATTTTATACCAAGTGATTTGTAATGTTTTATTCCAAAGCACCAAAACACATGTGCACAAAAGATGTATAAAAACATGTGCATCTTTTATTAAAGAAAAGAAAGTCTCTCCCTGTGGCCGTTCTTTAAAGCTCATGGCATATGCTTTCCTTCTAAGACCTCTGGAAAGTTCTCTTTTCCTCGAGAAAACTGCACAGAACCTCTGAAAATACTGCACAGCAAAGGTGAGAAATGTTTCCAGCCAAAGGGACATACAGGAAAGATGTCATTCCTAAGACATCCAGGACTGACTGACTCACTCTCTCTCTCTCTCTCTCTCTCTCTCTCTCTCTCTCTCTCTCTCTCTCTCCAAAATACATCATTTAACTGCCTGTCAAAATAACCCTTGCCTGGTCTACCTGATCGCACTCCAGAGCTGCAGCTTCCTGTGGATCCCCTCCTCGGTAACCAAGCTCTTTGAGCACCTAGTGAACAGCACACGCCCCTCTGCTCCTTCCTCTCTTCCTGCTAGAGCACATCGCTGTCCATCGGGAGGAGTAATTAATGGGTTCATTATCTATGAAAGCGGATCCCACTACTTGGCTGTGTGGTTTGAATGGATGCTATCAGCGCTTCATTCATGTTCAGTGTCTGGGATATGATAAAGCTGTTCTTCCTTTTGGATTTTTCCCTCACCACTCAGAAACCACCAGAGCGACGTGTTAACAGAAGCACCCGGGAAGAGAGAAAATTCTTCACCTCTGCAGACAGGAGGCTGAGGACCGAAAGTTGTTTAGGAGAAAGCCAAGAGAAGCAGAAGGTGCTTGAGAACATCTGTGCTCCTGGAACACACAATGTTAAAGCAGTGTGATTTGGAAACGTTTGCGTTTCTGAATTACAGGTGAGCAGAACTTTTCCAGAGCATGAAACATCTGCAGGGGCAATCAGGATTTCTCACTGCCGAGAGAGCCAATGAATTTTTAATAAGTTCTGAGCACCGTGGTCAGATCAACTGCTGTTATCTGATAAAGGCAAAATTCACCCTTTGATTTCCATAATCCTATCCAAACGGAGTCTTTGCCTTGCTGTGAGCGGTCCTAACTAACACCACGGATTAGCGGGCCTCAGAGATGCTGCAAGAAATAAGACATACTGGTGATAGAGATCACCACAGCACAGTGCACCAGGCATCTCGAGTATGCAGGCTTAGCATTCCTCACTGAGCTCCAGCCAACTGCTGCCAGGTAAGATTCGATTTTATAACATTAATTCATAGTTTGACTACCGGAATGAAATCTGCCACTGCAGTGGGTGAGCCAGGGGATCTGAATTTCATGTGGTTCTTCTCCCTTAAGCTTCATACAGATTGAAACCTTCTGGGGTAAACACCTGTTTCTACTTACGCTACGTGTTAGTCACAACTCAACAATGAAATGGTTTGTAAATCCCATTCATTTTTCACTGAATGATCCCATCTTTTATTTATTTATTTATTTATTTATTTTTAAGAATTACAGTCTTATTTAGCAACTGGAAAGCATGAACAGAGTCCAAAATGCTAAGAGGAACCCACAGTGGGTTTCACCAAGCTTGCCAGAAAACTTGGGGGAAAGGAGGGATTCACAGGCATGGTTAGCAACATTTCTGTCGATGTTTTTTAAAGGCTCAATGACTGACTTGAATTTTTAGGGGAAAAAAAAACCTAAACTGTGATGTCACTCTCATTCACACTGACGGAAACAACCTTTAGTGGGGTGAATTTAGCCCACTGGTGGCAGGGCTATTTCTGTAGCAGCACAAGTGAGGACATTTAAGAGCAGAACAAAAAGAAGTCTGGCACATTTAAACCTCCAAAGTTTTCATCCAGGCTGGTGCTCCAAACTAAAATATGCAAAGGACTAGTGAAGCCATGGACAAATTTTAAAGGGTAGAGTGCCTTGTAGTAACTCCTAGCACCCACTCCAGAATTAAACTTTTAAAGAGACTTTCTGTGTAAAAACCATAGAAAGGATCAACAGCTGTCCTTCACCTGGTGACATTTTAATTCCCTCCATAAAACTTCACTGGTATGAAGTCATAAATTCAACTAAAAAGTCAGGTTCAAAAATCTTAGGAAAGGCCCTTAAACAGTCATATTTCTCTTAGCTTGGAAGGGTGGAGATAAAAAAAAACAACAAATGCACACCACACCTAACTAAAAAAAATTTACTAATCCAACAAAAACTAGCCAGAGTTGTTATTCTAAAACCAAATGTGAGCAATGGGAAGATGGTTCCTGAGCAGACAGACCACTTTCCTGGCCTATGCGGAGCCTGAGCTCCATCCCCAGCACCAAATAATAGAATGGAGGAAAATTGTTGCATTTCATTGAACTCTTTGTTTTCAGTTTTTAATTAAGATAGTGGGATACACGACTCCTCTTCGACTCTTTTCAGGGCATTGCAAAAATAACCTTAAATGTCAGATATCTTTTGCATCTGAAGTCATTATAGACTCTCCCTTGTCATTTTCCAGTAACAAAGGCAAGCAGTAATTCCAATACAAATAGTGACTTGACTGTCAACTATACTAATGTTTCAGAAAAAAAAAAAAAAAAGACTATAAATTCCAAAGTTTCACTTATGTAACAGCCTCACTAAAGTGCTGGGTTTTGCTTTTTCCCCAACAGTTGAGTTCCTAAAGGTTCATCCCTAAAGGTTCTTTTCATGTTTTCACCTTGTTTTACAGACTGACATGCTTCAAAAAGTGAATTTTAAGTGGAAAAATGCCAAAAATACTTCAAATCATAATTTAAGTTTTAATTACCTAGAGGAAAAGGAGATTTGCAACACTGCAGACTGGAAGGGAATGTAAAATGTTCCTGATATTTTATTTACTCACTATAAGAGGAGGAGGATTCATGTATCACTTCTGGGGGACTTTGCTTCCTTCCAAAGCTTAACCTCCAATGACAATGGATGAACAGACACCAAATCCCAACTCCTAGGTTAGTCTCTGACAGCATCAGTCCCACTGAACCTTCCCTTTCTCTCCTAGCTATAATAATCCATTCAGAAAGCCATGCCATCCTCAGGAGCAGCTTCCAAAAGAGACATAGTAATTCAGAACAATCTACAATTACCAATGTACTAAAAAGCTAAAAGCACCATTATTTTTAGCATCTCATGGGTATAAATAAGCAAGGTTTATTCTTTACTATTTTATTTCATTATTTATTTATTTGGTAGTTTGAGTTTGTTTTTGGTTTTTGGGGGAAGGAGGGGGGAGATGGTTTCACTATATAGCTCTGGCTGACCTAGAGTTCACTCTGTAGCCCAGGCTAGCCTCACTCATGATCTGCCTGTCTCTGGGCACGTGCCACACCGTGTTGGGTTTAGTTTTTCAAACTGTGTATGGGGGGCGGGGACCAGTGTGCCACCGCTTATGAAGAGACCAGGGAAACTCTGGAGTTAGCCGTCTCCTTCTGCCTTTATATGGGACTGAACTCAAGCTGCCAAGTTTACAAGACAAATGCCTTTGTTCCCAAAACTACCGTGGCAGCCCCTCACAAGGGGCTTTAAAGTGAGAACCTTAAAACTGAGTTTATTCATGGGGAGTTTCCTTAGTATCAGTAGATTTAACAATTAATGAGATTTTGAATCCTGGTAAACAGTCAATGACTACTAATTGTTTCTGTGACTCAATAAGACATGGAGTAAATGTTTTGGCTATCATATCCTTATTAGTGACACCTGCTATCCTATATATTAGTTTCCAGCCATTTATATCATCCAAATGTCTATTATACCATCCTAGAAGCTGCCCATTTAAACTATAAGAAAAAGAGGTGCATGGGTCAAAATGAAGCTCTTCCACCAAGTGTCTCTGAAATCATACAAGTTTTTAAAGCGAAGTCATTTTACCTGAAATGATAAAAAAACTAATTTTATTGTTATATTTATATGTTAAAATTAGAAATATATATAAAACTCATGTATTAGCATTTATCTTATCAAGAAGCCTTATTTTAAATGCTTTAAGTATGTAACTGCTTATGTACATTTGTATAAACCTAGAAGTTTTTAGTTTTTTGAAAAATTTTAATATAGTATCATGGTGAATGCAATGTTCTGCTTAAGTCAGTGGGTATTTCAGTAGGACTTTAGCAGGATTGTGCCTTGTGGTCCGTTTTTATTAAGAAGTGACTGGGTATGAAAAATGATGTAGCTCATCATAGACATTCTCCTCTCTACCTTCATCCTGCTGGGAGAGAATGATCTTCGGTTTGTGACGACATAGTCCATGACGGGGGAACTGGCTGATATCAAATATGATTATACCCTTTCAGAGGAGCTAGATGCAGAAGAGCTGCAAGCATGCTCATTTCAAGTCACACTAGTGAGACATCAGAAAGATCCATGGCAGGAGCTGAATTAGAAAAAGAAAATGCTTTCACAGCACCTGTTGCTTTTCAGCGTCAGCTATAAAGGATAAAAAGTACTACTTCACAGTTTACCTCACTAATAATTTGAAACATCATGGAGGATGTAAACACCTTGTTACCTAATTTCACAAATGAGGATAAAGTAGGATAGAACAAAATTCCAGGATGTAAGAGACATGAGCAGAGCAGAAATGAGAAAAGACCGAGGTGTAAGACTGCTCCAGCCCAATAGTCAATATCAACGCTGCTCAAAAAGACCAGAGAAAAGCTGTCAGTACACCTCAGACGGGGAAGACGGTGCCTCTCACTGACAAGACTCCCAAGGATATATGCTCAGGTGGAGCCCAGGGTAACCACTGTGACATCCAAACTAATGTGGTAGCCTGAGAGTGAGAAGGGCCTAGTTAACACTCTTCTAAGAAAACAAGAATTTGTTAAGAAGCTCCCTCGTTAGTAAAAATACTGTGTTCAGTAACATTGTTCAACATGAATTTGCAAAGAAAATATAAAAGTAATTCAGGAATTGTAAGTCAGAACTCAATAGTCTTCCCTCTTGCTGGCACCTGTGTTTGTACCTACAGCTTCAAATGACAGTGCAGCCCAGACAATTCTCCCACAAACATGGGTGTTGTTTCCTTTTAGTCTAATAGCTATTGCCCCAACTCAAAATCCCAGACATCTGTGATGATCTCCTAGGTATAAGTATACACAAATATTATATACAAAACAATAACATCTCCACACATGATTATGAGCCAAACTTATTATTTATGGTTGCACCTTTTGCTTGAAATGACAGAATGTGACAAGATTGTAAAAGTACTTATCTGCTTCTATGTACTGATTAATTATACTGTATTATTGAACAGTTAGACAATCCTGACATCCTCTGTTTTTCACATAACATGAAATGTTAGTCAAATAACTCAAGTCCAGATCCATCAGAAAGCACCTTTCCAGTTCTCTTGTCCAATGCCATGCTGCTGTTGCCATCAAAGCACATGGGCCTCTTGCTTATCACTATAGAAACAAGCATCGAATACGGTGCTCTTTGAACAAAAAGCAAGACATAATGTCCAGTTCAGATTTCTGGAACAATAATCCAAGAAGCTGGCTGGTGTACAATTAAGTCTTGGTTTGTATCAAGGCACTCCTCTAATACTTAATCCCTTACCTCTAAATACTGTTATAAGGACAGTCTTCTACGTGTAATAATCTCTGGGGACTTGTAAAATAGAAAAGCCATTCATGGCTAGAAACTTCCTTAGCACTTTGATATTGCTTCTCCTGTAACACTTTGTCAGGTATCACTGAAAATATATGTCTGTCTTGTCTAAGAAACTCTGTATTACCATGGGAAAGGGCTGCAAGAATAATGATCATACCCACTGTCTATTTTAAAGTATGGGTGTGCTCAATAAGTATCAAAGTATATATTCTAGTAGTACATTCTCAAGAACAGTCTCAAACAGGAGTAAAATCGTGATCCTGAATACACTTTGGCTTCCTTCCCTGGCAAAAGTGCAAGTGGTTTACTCAGTAAAGTCTCAGTATGATGGATATTAGAGCACCTGTACTGAAATAAAAGCTATGTAGAAATCATACCCATTAAGGAAACTAAGATATTAGCAAATGAGCAACTGTAATATAGCATATTTACCCCTTACATTTCTGTTCTACTTAAAATATGAAAATCCCATTTTCCACAGTATGTTGAGAGATCCAGGAAACCAAGAGTCTCAAAGGATTTCAATTAGTTTTTCTGTTAAAAGGTGAGTTACAGAAAACTGTGAACAAACGTTTTGCAAAGACACTGAAGAGACAGGCCCTGGGAAGAAGGCACCAGAGTGCTGCTTTTTCAGAGGACTAGGGTTCCACACCCAGCACCCACATAGTAGATTACAACTCTCTGCAACTCCAGATCCAGAGGATCTAATGCCCTCTCTTGTCTCCTAGGTCACCAGATACACATGTAGTGCACAGACATGCATGAAGACAAGATACATATATAAAATGAAAAATAAAAAAGATAAAAGACAGGAACTGAAGAGACAATGACATCAGCTGTTGGATGGTGAGAACAGAGCAAACTGTACCCACAAAATCTTCCATTTATTTTTTCTTAGACTCTGCTCAAATATCTAAGTGAAATCTTCCTGAGTTTGAGAGTCAGCATCACCAGGACCTCAGGATTTCCTGTAGTGGCAGTTTCTATGTGAATAGGGTCAGTGATGGAAATAAAGGCAAGCATAAGCATTGCTTTAGGACTTAGCCCGGGTGCTATGGTAGAGTTAGCTGCAGTAAAGAAATGATTAGTTGGGGCTGGAGAGATGGCTCAGCGGTTAAGAGCACCGTCTGCTCTTCCAGAGGACCCGGGTTCGATTCCCAGCACCCACATGGCAGCTAACAACTGTCTGTAGTTCCAGTTCCAGGCAAAACACCAAGGCAAAATAAATAAATAAATAAATAAAATTTAAAAAAAAAAAAAAAAAAAAAAAGAAATGATTAGTTGTGTGGTCTTCACCAAGTCTGCAGTTAACTGTTTGTGTGAACAGCTTAAGATCTTGACTTTTATCAAACCATGTTTTAGTAGTTATGTTCCTTCAAGAAAGACCTTAGATAAAATGTTGACATAAAATACACCCAAAATTAGGTCTTCTCTGAGCCAGAAAGGGCTGCAGGTTCCTGCCCTTTGGCATCTCTCCCATGCTCTTCCTGGACACTTCCTAAAGCATAGTATATACACTGTAATTGTTCTGCCATCTAGCGGATTCACAAAGCTACTCTCCATTTACATGTTTTTGATTCCAAAACCAACCTACAACTCATGTGAGTCATGAGAATCAATAGTATTTCCTAGCCTAAGAGAATACAGGCTGCAAACCAGCATTGCCAAGACATAGAATGTCACATGGTTATTCTATGTGATCAAATAACCAAGACCTGGGATTTAAAAGGTTCAAAGTTTATTATAAACAGCAATAATTTGAGTTGGATGAAATATGCTAGAATTAAATAAAATGAGCCAAACCTCAGTAAATCATATCATGTATAAGCAGGAACTTAAGCTTAGAAACAAAACAATGAAATTGTTCTGTAAAATGTTTCATAATGAAGTGTGAAAAACCAAGAGACTGGTTGGAAATACCAATGAGAGGACCCTTTCAAATACCCTTGTCGGGGCTGGAGAGATGGCTCAGCGGTTAAGAGCACCGTCTGCTCTTCCAGAGAACCCAGGTTCGATTCCCAGCACCCACATGGCAGCTCACAACTGTCTGTAGTTCCAGTTCCAGGCAAATACCAAGGCAAATAAATAATAAATAAAGTTTAAAAAAAAATACCCTTGTCTTAAATTTGCCAATCATTTTATTATCCTTAGCTTATTCTAGGCTATGGGCTCAGTAACTAACCTGACTATAACAATAAGACTGAGTACTTAAACCTGAGCTTCATTCAATGTAACTAAATATTGTAGCATGTTATAGTAGATAAAATTTAAGAGGGGGAACAAGTAATTCCAAAATGTGGAGAGCAGAGTCAGCCAGAACTACATAGTAAGTGAGTGCTTCCTATGCACAGTATCCTGCACTTGATCCCCAGTACCTGCCACTACCCCATCAGCAAGGCATGATGGCCCACACCTGTAACCCCAGCACTAGGGATATAGGCATTCAAGGTTACCCTTGACTGTAAAGAAAGCTCTAGGTCCCTAAGCTATGAGATAGTGTCTTAAAAATTAAAAAAAAAAAAAGAACAGAAATCTGATCCCCTATGCAAGTGAAATTTTTGATTATTATATTGACCTCTTAGTTATATAATGGTTTATTCATTTCTGTTCAGCAGCCTTCTCTAGGACAATTCTCTTCACTGAGGAGTTATCATAATTGTTATCAAATGAATCCCATTTTGAAAACCCGTTTTCCTGGCTCAGGGGATGGTTCATGGTTCAATCAGTAAAGTGCTTGCAGCTAAACTATAATTCAATCCCTACACCCACATTAAAAAAATATATAAAAAAATGCCTGAAATGGTGGCACACACTTGTAAGCCACTGAGGAAGCAACAGAGGCAGGTCTCTGGAGCTTACTGGCTAGACAACCTAGCTTAATTGGTGAGCTTCAGGCCGTTGAGAGACTCTGTACCAAAATAAAATAAACCAGACCACACCCAAGTAACAACACCCAGGGCTGTCCTCTGGCCACGTGCACACAAATGTGCACCTTAACATAAACAGTTTCCAATGTAAACAATATTTTTGCTATTTTCCAAAAGAAGTGTATTAATATATGTTCTTGAGATTCTACTGTGTTTTAATTTGAACTATCCCAAAACATAACCAATGCCTGTATAGCTGCTCCACAGTTTTAATTGTCAAGTTGCAGTTTTCTAGAATCATATGCCTTTGTGGGACAGCCGTGAGTAGACATGGGGAGAAAAGTTCCAGTGGCCAGCACACCTTTATTTTGTAAGGTCCTCTAAAAATACATTATGAATTCCTTATAATTTTATACTCATAAAGGTTTTTAAGAATTGGGCTGACCTATTTGTTATAGATATAAATACACAACTATCTGCGTTACCAACAAATACAAGTACCAGGCAAAAGAGAGTATTGTTTAAATAAATGTATCTTTTCTGTCTTAGATTGCAAACTGAACTTTTGAAGCAAATGTCCTAAATGGTGGAATCATAGGTAGAGAGCAAGCTTAGCAGACCAGATGCCCTGGGCTTCATCTCCACTATCACCCAACATGAAGTGCTAGAGGCAGACACATCTGGAATGCCAGCCACTCCAGAGGTAGAAGCTGAAGGATCAGGACCTACAGCTCATGTTAGATATTAATCAGTTAATGGCCCACCCTGTCTATATTATACCCTTCTCAAGACAACAAACGAAAGGTTAGGGCCTGTTACATGAGGTTTCTGACCCTGTCCCAGCCAGAGGTCCAACCTGTCTGCCTCCACCTTTCCCCCCCAAAATGACTCCGATGCTTATATTAATTTCATCCTGTTTGACCTATGTGTCAGGCACATTGTTAGCTAGGTCTTTCATCTTAATTCAACCCATTTCCATTCATCTATCTGGCCACATGGCCATGGCCCATGGCCCACCTGTATTCCTATATGCTTCTTCCTTGGCAGCTGGATGGAGTCTGTCCGACTCTGCCCTCCTCCTACCTAATTTTCCCCACCTTCCTCTACAGTGCTGGACACAAGTCAAAACAATTCCTTTATTTACAGAATGCTATTCACAGCATACAGATGACCATTCCCATCACAAGGGCCATCTCTGAATATGCATAGGTAGTTAATAAGCTAGTAGGGAGGGTTCACTAGACCCACTCTTCCCTGATGAGGGAAATACCTTTTCTGTAGTGATATAACAGCTTGTAAAGGGCCCATGTTCCTAGAAACAACCCTTCAGCTTTGCTCATCTTAGCCACCCTAATCAAACCATTAGGTCACACACACAAGACAAAGAAAGAAGAAATGAAGAGAGGGAAGAAGGGACGGGAAAGAGAGAACTCATCAAAGTATAAAGAAGAGTAATTGGCAAAAGAGGAGGCAGGGACAATACTGGGGGGTGGGGAATGTGATCAAAGGACATTTAAATGTATGTATGAAATGCCAATGAAATCCACTATACAGATAATAAATATATGTTCATAAAAATACCTACATTCATGGTCACAGCAATATCAACAGCTTATGATGTGGTTACTACTCTGCACAAAAAACTAACTGTAGGCTCAAGTGGGTTCTCAGAAAAATGAAGTGGAAAGTATCCATCTCTTCCCTCTTGACAGCAGAAAACCTACCTACTATCCTTTTCAGAAAATACTTGAACAAAGACCTCCATGGCTTCAATTCAAGGAAACACAAAAGGCTCAGCAACTGACAGGAGACTAAGCATTAGAAACAGCTCTGTTGCTATCCTGCAAGGTGACTAGTTTTAAAGGAATTGCCAACCACTGAAAGCCCATCTGATCAACACTTTAGAAAACATGAAGCTGAAACAATCCTCCACTGCTCCTTACCCTGCCCCCCCATAGATACCACATGTCACAACCCACTCTTCTAATGTGCACATGTGCATCTCATGTCAGAAGCTTATCTTTCAAGCTGCTCATTCCAGCTCAATGGCCATAAGGAGCACAGCTGGCACCTTCTCTGTCCTTTGGAACACTCTGAAAGCAAGGGTGGTTCATGCTTACATGTCTTCTCATCGAAGCTGTATACCTGCATCTGGGAAATAGAGCTTCAAATGTCTTTGACAATTTCTGCAAATAGAAAAGCATATATACTATTATATACTCATGTTTCCTGTGATGGGATCTTGAAGCAACTTAGTCTTCTCTGTAACACAACCAAGTTCATAGTAGAGAGGACTATTTCAAAATTCACTATGACTATTTAAAACTATAATGAGGCCAAAGGAAGGCTGGCTATCCACTCATATCCTAGTAACATTTCCAGAGCATGCTCTGAGCAGGTTCCCACACTGCACCAGGACAAAGCTAACATAGGCACAGGATTCACAAGGGACTTCTTTTTTTTATGAATAAAGTCTCATTTTTTATCCATGTATCTCCTCGTTCAAACTCCCTATCCCCCCCACAACTCCCAGTCACTCTCTCTTCTCCCTATCTCCTTATATCGTCCCCAGAAAAGGCAGGAGATCCCAAGATCCCAAAGCGGATTAGTTCAGCATCCACTCCAGGAAAATCTGATTTCCTCATCCTAAAATCAAGACTGGGTCAGGAGTTCCTCTGGAGGGAATGGGCTCCAAGGTGCCAGTCCAAGGTGCTTCAGATCCCAAGCTGTTCAGTGGTTGTGGTTTACAGCTTGGGTATATTTTGCTTTTTGTTTAAAGTCCACTAATGAGGGAGAACATCCCCTGCTTATCCTTCTGGGTTTGTGAGACCTCGCTTAGGAGGATATTCTCAAAATTCATCCATTTGCATGCAAATTTTAGGATATCATTTTTTCTTACTGCTGCGTAGTACTCCATTGTGTAGATGTCCCACAGTTTGTTAATCCATCCTTCAATTGAGGGGCATCTGGGTTGTTTCCAGGTTCTTGCTATTATGAATAATGCTGCCATGAACATAGTTAAGCTAATGCCTTTGGAATGCAAATGTGCATCCTTAGGGTATATGCCCAATAGTGGTATTGCTGGATCCTTGGGGAGATTGATTCCCACTTTTCTGAGAAACTGCCATACTGCATTCCAGAGTGGCTGAACAAGCTTACACTCCCACCACCAACAATGGAGGATTGTTCCCCTTGCTCCTTAACCTCTCCAGCATAGGCTGTCATCTATGTCTTTTATCTTAGCTAATCTAACAGGTGTCAGGTGGTATCTCAACCACTGAGCCATCTCTCCAGCCCATCAGGTAGTATCTCAAAGTTGTTTTGATTTGCATTTCTCTGATGGCTAAAGATGTCAAGCACCTTTTCAAGTGCCTTTCAGCCATCTGTAATTCTTTGGTTGAGAATTCCCTTTTAAGTTCTGAACCCCATTTTTTGATTGGGTTATTCAATGTTTTGGGCTATAGTTTCTTGAGTTCTCTATATATTTTAGAGATCAATCCTCTGTAACTTGTAAGGTTGGTGAAAAATCTTTTCCCATTCTGTAGGTTGTCATTGTGTCTTAATGACTGTATCCTTGGCTTTACAGAAGCTTCTCAGTTTCAGGAGGTTCCACTTATTTATTGTTGTACTAAGTGTCTGTGCTACTGGTGTTATATTTAAAAAGTGGTCACCAGTACCAATGCTTTGGAGGGTATTTTCCACCTGCTTTTCTATCAAGTTCCGTGTAGCTGGGTTTATGTTGAGGTCTTCGATCCACTTGGATTTGAGTTTTGTGCAGGGTGACAGGCTGGGATCTATTTGCATTTTTCTACACACTGCCATCCAGCTATGCCAACACCATTTGTTAAAGATACTATCTTTTTTCCACTGAATATTTTGGCCTCTTTGTCAAAGATTAGGTGTTCATAGGTTTTTGGGTTAATGTCAGGATCTTTAATTTGATTCCATTGATCCACGAGTCTGTTTTTATTCCAGTACCAGGCTGTTTTTATTACTGTAGCTCTATAGAATAACTTGAAGTCAGGGATGGTGATGCCTCCTAAGGTTCTTTTGTTGATCAAAATTGTTTCGGCAATCCTGGCTTTCCTGTTATTCCAAATGAAATTGAGTATGTTCTTTCAAGGTCCAAAAAATATTGTGTTGGGACTTTGATGGGCAGTGTATTGAATCTGTAGATTGCTTTTGGTAGAATTGCCATTTTTACTATGTTGATCCTACCTATACAGGAACATGGGAGAGCTTTCCATTTTCTGATATCCTCTTCAATTTCTTTCTTCAGTGATTTAAAGTTTTTGTCAAACAGATCTGTTACTTCTTTGATTACAGTTACACCAAAGTATTTAATGCTATTTACAGCGATTACAAAGGGTGATGTTTCCCTTATTTCTTTTTCAGCCTTTTTATCTTTAGTGTATAAGAGGGCTACTGATTTCTTTCAGTTAATCTTGTACCTTGCTACATTGCTGAAGGTGTTTATCAGCTGTAGAAGTTCCCTGGTAGAATTTTGTGGGTCACTTATGTATTCAATCCTATCATCTGCAAATAGAGATAGTTTCACTTCTTCTTTTCCAATTTGTATCCCCTTAATCTCCTTTCGTTCTCTTATTGCTTTAGCTAAAACTTCAAGAACTATATTGAATAGATAAGTGGGGAGAGAGGACATCCTTGTCTAGTTCCAGATTTTAGTGGGATTGCTTTGAGTATTTCTGCATTTAGTTTGATGTTGGCTGTCGGCTTCTTGTAACTCGCTTTTATTATATTGAGATATTTTCCCTGTATTCCTGATCTCCCCAGAACATTTATCATAAAGGAGTCTTGGATTTTGTCAAAGGCTTTTTCAGTGTCTAAGGATAAAATCATGTGGTTTTTTTCCTTCAGTTTGTTTATATGAAGGATGACATTTATGGTTTTTCCTATGTTGAACCATCCCTCATTTTGGAATGAAGGCTATTTGATTGTGGTGGATGATATTTTTTATATGTTGTTGTATATGGTTTGCTAGAATTTTGTTGAGAATTTTTACATCAATATTCATGAGGGAAATTGGTCTGTAATTCTCTTTCTTAGTTGCGTCTTTGAGTGGCTTGAGTATTAGAATAATTGTGGCCTCATAAAAAGAGTTTGGCAATATTCTTTCAGTTTCAACTGTATGAAACAGTTTGAGGAGTATTGGTAGTAGTTCTTCTTTTAATATCTGGTAGAATTCTGCACTGAAACCATCTGGACCTGGGCTATTTTACTTGGGAGGCTTTTAATGACAGCTTCAATTTCCTTTAGGGTTATAAGTCTGTTTAGGTATTTAACCTGATCTTGATTTAATTTTAGTAAATGGTACCTGTCCAAAAAGCTGTCCATTTCTTCAAGGTTTTCCATTTTAGTGGAGTATAGATTTTCAAAGTGTGACCTGATAATTCTATGGATTTCCTGGGTATGTCCCCCTTTTCATTTCTGATTTTGTTGATTTGGACACTCTCTCTCTGCCTTTTGGTTAGTTTGGATAAGGGTTTATCTATCTTGTTGACTTTCTCAAAGAACCAACTCTTTGATTCATTGATTCTTTGTATTCTTCTTTTTGTTTCAATTTTACTGATTTCAGCTCTAAGTTTGATTATTTCCTGCCATCTACTCCTTTTAGGTGAGTTTGCTTCTAATTGCTGTAAGGCTTTCAGCTGAGCTGTTAGTTCTCTAGTGTGGAATTTCTCTAGAGTTTTCATATAGGCATCTAGTCCTATGAATTTTCCTTTTAAGACTCCTTTCATTGTGTTCCATAAGTTTCGGCATGTTGTAGATTCATTTTCGTTAAATTCTAAGAAGACTTTGATTTCTTTCTTAATTTCTTCCTTGACCCAAAGGTGGTTCAGTTTAGTGATGTTTACTTTCCATGAGTTGGTAGGCTTTCTGTTATTTTTGATGTTGTTGACCTCTAACTTTAGGCCATCGTGGTCTGATATGATACAAGGGATTATTTCTATTTTTTTGTATCCATTGATATTTGCTTTATGACCAATTATATGATCAATTTTAGAGAAAGTTGCATGTGGTGCTGAGATATATGTATATTCCTTTGTGTTTGGGTGGAAGCTTCTGTAAATATCTATTAAATCCATTTGCATCATAACCTCTATTAGACTCCTTATTTCTCTGTTGAGTCTCTGTCTTGTTGACCTATCCAAAAGTGAAAGTGGGATATTGAAGTCTCCCACTATTAGGGTGTGAGAATTGATGTGGGATTTGAGCTTTAGAAGTGTTTCTTTTACATACATAGGTGCCCTTATATTAGGGGCATAAGTACTCAGAATTGAAATCTCATCTAGATCAATTTTTTCTGAGATGAATAAGTAATGTCCACACTGGTCTCTTTTAATTGATTTTAGTTTGACGTCTACTTTGTTAGATATTAGGATAGCAACCCCAGCTTGGAAAAACTTTTCCCAACCCTTTACTCTGAGCCTGTGTCTGTCTTTAAGGTTGAGGTGTGTTTCTTGTATGCAGCAAAAGGATGGCTTCTGTTTTTACATCCATCGTGTTAGTGTGTGTCTTTTTACAGATGAATTGAGTCCATTGATATTAAGGGATATTAGTGACCACTGACTGTTATTTCCTGTCATTTTTGGTGGTAGCTTGTATGTATTTCCTTTCTTTGGGCTTTTCTTCTGTGGGATTATTGATTGTTTGTGGATTCATGGGTGTATCTGGGATCCTTAAGCTGGAGTATTCCCTCCATCTATGGTAATTGATAGTTTTGCTGGGCATAGTAGTCCAGGTTGGCAGACATGTTCTTTTAGTGTCTGTATAACTTCTGACCAGGACTTTCTTGCTTTCATTGTTTCCATTGAATAGTCAGATGTTATTCTGATGGGTCTGCCTTTATAGGTAAGTTGGCCCTTTTCTTTTTCAGCTCTTAAATTTTTTCTTTGTTCTGTATGTTTTGTGGATTGATTATTATGTGGCAAGCAGACTTTTTTGAGGGGTCAAATATATTTGGTATTCTTTAAGCTTCTTGTATCTTTATAGGCATTTCCTTCTTTAGGTTGGGAAAGTTTTCTTCTATGATTTTGTTGAATGAATTATCTGTGCCTTTAAGCTGGTATTCTTCTCCTTCTTCTATTCCTATTATTCTCAGGATAGGTCTTTTCATGGTATCCCAAATTTCCTGAACATTTTGTGTTATGGCTTTTTGGTTTTCATGTTTTCTTTGACTGATATATCTATTTCTGCTATTGAGTCTTCTACTCCAGGGATTCTCTCTCCCATCTCTTGAATTCTATTGGTTATGTTTGTATATGTAGTTCCAGCTCTTTTCGTCAGATTTTCTATTTCCACCTTTGTCTCACCTGTTATTGCTTCTATTTCAATTTTTAGTTCCTGGAATGTTTCTTTCATTTGTTGGTTTTCCTTTTCTTGGTTTTCTTTCAAGGAGTTTTTCATCTCTTCCAATTTTTTGTTTGTATTTTCTTCTGCTTCTTTAAGGAAAATTTTTATATCCTCTTTTAAGGCTTCTATAATCTTTATAAAAGTGTTTTTGCTGCTGTTTCCTTTTGTTTCTTCTTCATTGCTCTGTTCAGGTCTTGGTGCTTTAGAACCACCAGTTCCTTCTGGTGTTGTCTTGTTGTTCTTTATATTGTTATATGTATTCTTGCACTTAAGTCTGCCCATGGCTTCAGTGATTCACACTTAGTCAGCTCCTGGTCAGTTGTGGCTAGAGGGCTTGTGTGTCTTCTTTCTGCTCTGAGCAAGGTGTCTGCACAATCTCTAACTCCACTCTGGACCCGGTTCTGTATTTTGAAGGCACCTGATTGTCTATGATGAGGCAGCTCATCCTGGAGGCAGGGCTTGGCTGTGGGAGGTCCTTTCTGTTAGGGGTTGCTGGGGAAGGCCCCTCCCAGCTAAAGCCAGGACTTGTTTGTTAGCAAGAGTCTGAGATCAGAACCTTGGGTGTGACCCTGGATCCTGGAGAGGGATTCTCCAGATGGGTGGTTCAGAAGCTAAAATCTGCTCACCTCTGATTCCACTCTGGACACGGGTCAGGGGACTTCTCTTAAGAAACTCAAAAGAAGTACATTTTAAAAGTAGAAATGAAACCTATACTGGGCAAATTGGTCAGTAGTTGGTCTGAGAAAAACAGAAGTCTAAAAAAAAAAGAAAAAGAAAAACACGTAATTGTTCAGACTGGTAATAGCAGTATTTGAGAGCCCAAGGTAAAAGAATTAGTTCAAGTTCAAGTCTAGCCAGAACTACATAGTGAATTCACAGCCAGGCTGGGCTACAGAATAAACAAACAAAAAACCTTATATAACAATATGTGTGTATATATATGTTCATCGAGTTCTTATAGCTTACCACAAAGGATAAAATTACAAAGGACCCAATTCCTAAACCCCATTCCAAAGGAAAACACTAAAGTTAAAATGGGTATGTACTGCCATATTTTAGCTACAGAAAAAAAAAAAATCTTCTTTGAGTATTTTATTTCCCACAAATACCTGTCTGGCCCTGGGTTAAACTGTGACCTATATGTGCTTCAATTCCCCAGTGTAAAAAGTGAACATTCTGGGGCTGGAGAGATGGCTCAGTGGTTGAGAGCACTGATTGTTCTTCCAGAGGACCTGAGTTCAATTCCCAGCATCCACATGGCAGCTAACAACTGTCTGTAGTTCCAAGATCTGATACCTTTACACAGTTATACATGTAGGCAAAACACCAATTCACATAAAATAAAAATAAATATATATATATATATATAAAAAGTGACCATTCTGGCCAAATATGGCTGAGCTTGTGCATAAGACAAACAATCTATGACTCTCAATGCAGATGGATGTCACACAACAAAGAACAGTGTGACACCCTCACTAATCTAAAGGGCATATTTGGACAAAACAAGTATTCAGTGGTCAGGAGAAAAAAAAACACCTGTGTACTTGCACATCTTTTTTTTAGCAGTTTCTTCTGCCCACTTAACAGAAGAGCAGGAACAACCAAGAGACCTGGCTGGTATCAAATTAATCCATTCAGAACCACGATTTCTCTAGCCATGAATTCACCATGTAACAATGCTTCTTAACTATCTACTCTCTGGTTTTCCTAACAAAATTCAACTCACTTTCACTATGATCTCAAACTCCAAAAGAAAACAAGTGTAAGAATAAAAAACGGAGAATATTTAGACTTCCTAACAATATCAATGCTGCTTTTCAAGATGATACCACAGTAAATTAGTGTGGTTCAGAGCAACCAGGGAAGCAAAGGGGAGTTACATCACAATCAAACATGTTCAGCAATGATGTCTTTAAGCAGCAGCAAATTCTTCTTTAGGAGCTATAGTATTCAGCTGTCAGGCATACACACTCCCACACAGACTGGATTTCAGATTGTTTCCTTAACAGCATACCTTCTAAGATCATTCCATTGGAAATGACTTAATTTGACAATCCAGAACTGACACAGCTTCCTACCATGGTTTCCCTATCCCTGTGGCTTCTTACATAAGGATATTCTGGTGTGGTTCCACACACCAACACTCCAGATGCATTAACTCTCAGGCAACAATCTCTGGCCACAGGCAACAGGAACACACGATGAATATTCAACAAATATAGAAGAGTTTTTAGGGGAGGTACCCTGAGAGTAAGCAAAGCACCAGTGAACAGAGGAAACTTCATATGTCATGATAGGTAGTCAAAAACTATGGGCTGGAGAGATGGGTAGTGGCTCAGCAGTTCGGAGCACCAGCTGCTCCTCCAGAGAAGCAGGTACAATTCCTAGCCCCATGTGGAAGCTCACAACCATCTTTAACTCTGGTTCCAAGGAGTCTGATGCCCTCTATGGCCTCCACTGACACTAGGCTACATGTAGAACACAGAAACACATGCAGAAAAACAACCATACATTAGTAAAAGTAAGAGTAATTTTTAAAACCTAAATACAAAAGTGAAATTGCTTTTAAAAGGAGAGCAGGCTCTTTAGACAGACTTGCCCCAGTTTGGCCCACTAATCATTGTCCATGGAGTAGAAAATTACTTCCTGTTCTAAGAGAAGTACAGAAAAATGTGTGCTCCCAAATCCTATTTACACTATATCCAAAGAAAACATAAAGAAGATCAAGAAAATTACCAGCCATCTGGACTTCAAAATATAGGGGGAAAGCATAGTTTTTTCATAGCCAAATATACCTTTCCTAAAAATGATATCACGAGAAACTCCAGTCAAAAAAATTCCAGCAACCTAGAATTCAGAAATGTTTTGAAATAAGTATCTTCTCATTGTAAAAAAGGAACCAGGGCAAGGAAGAGCTCACCTTTAATCCCAGAGGACAGGGGCAGGCAGATCTCTATGACTTAAGAGAGCAGTTTGGTCTACAAAGCAAGCTTCAGGACAGCCAGGGCTACTTAAAGAGACCTTGACTCAAAAAAATGCCAAGAAGAGGTATGGGGAGGGGAGCAATCAAGTCAGAAGCTACCTGGAGTGCTACTGTGGCCACATAGAGTCACACTGAGCTACATGAAGCTGTAGAATGGCCACTTTGTAGGACCTTAGCAACAACTCCTTTTGATCATCTCTCAAAATTGCCAGGGGGAGATAACTGAATATAAAAGCTAAGAAACAGTGTGAAAAATAGTAAGAAAAGTAGTATCTTATCAATTCCCCCCTCAAAAGAAGCAAATGAATTTGCTTAACTTTTAGCATGTATGTTTTATAACACATAATTAGTGGTGGGATTAAAGAGGTGTACCTCCCTAATACTGGGATTAAAGGCACAAGAGCCCAAACACTGGGATTAAAGGCATGAGCCTCCACTGCTGGCTATGATTCTCTTTTAGACTGGATCAATCTCCTGTGGCCTAGGGTGGCCTTGAACTCCTGATTTTCCTGCTTCCTCCTCCCAAGTGCTAGGATTAAAGGTGTGTGTCACCACTGCCTGGCCTCAATGATTAACTAATGGCTAGCTCTGCTCTCTAATCTTCAGGTAAACTTTCTTTGTTAGAGCACAAACAATGTATCACCACAGGTAGGCCCACCAGAATAACAGCAGATGACTCCACAAAAAACTCTAAATTCAAGGAGAGCTTAGAATGATGTATTCAAGCTCTAAACCACAGCTGCCAATCCAAAGTACTATACCCAGAAAAATTGATGTCATAACTGAAAGGCAGATGAAAACTTTCAAACTGGCTAAAGGAATTCATGACCACTAAACCATCTCTACAGAAGAAATGTAAAAGAATCCTTCAGAATTAAGAAAAACAAATATAAATAAATGTACACATGAAACCACAAGAAAGCATAAATCATGTTAGAAGAGTAGAAAATGAGAAATAGAAAAGCACTAAACACTATAAAATCTAAAAAAAGAAAATGACAGGAATTAATATACACCTTTCTATACTAAATCTCAACATTAACTTCCTAATCAAAAGGCGCAGACCAACATATTAGATTAAAAAGTAGGATCCATCTATCTATTGTCTCTGTACCTCAGCATTACAAACAGGCATAGCTTTGTACTGCAAGCAAATAAAACCAGTAAACCAAGAGGTGCTATTTACTATCTGACAGAACAGACCAAAGCCAGGGCAGAAAGAGTCTATGGTTTCCACTTTCTCAGCATACTTCTTCATCCCTTAAATTTCAGTCTGTGCGATTCTTTTAAGGGACAAAGTCACGTATTTGGGGATCTTGTCTGTTTATCTAATTAACCACTCTTGAGGGGAATGGAATATTTTTATATCCAAAGTCATTGTTGATAGGGAAGGGCTAACTGATAGGAGTTGTTTGATTGTATTGTTAATTAAGGCTTGACCTGAACACACACGGAGATAACAAAATCTACCATAGTCGGTTAACATTAAGGTTTAATGAAACAGAAAAAGACTTCATATGGAGTCTGCACTTGATAGTGTTGAGGAAATGGCAACGTTTATCATCTCATTCACTTAAGGTGTCTAGTTATCACTAGGTCACATATTACCATATGCACATACCTCTCTTTCTTATAGATTTTAATCCTAAATGTTTGACATTCTTGGTTTAAATATATTACAGAACTGTTAAAGATTAAAAGAATCGAGGAAAACAGAATTTATTTGCCTACACAGTGGAAAGGAGCATGGCTGAAGGCATCAAAAGCAAATGCACTCTAGAAGAGACCTAGTGAGGATGATTCCCAACTCCCACCTGATACTCATGGGTGGGATGCACACAGACACTCTCACAAATCGGCAGCATTTTAGTTGTGCACATTTCATTGTCTTTGTGTTGAAATCTATATGACATCACTGTTAAATCACCACTCAACTTCTTTTGCCTAGCATCTTCCACCACAAATGCTGTCCTTCTCATGCTAAGTCTTTGAGGTTCCTTGTGTCCCCTTCATAGATGCAAAGCTTCAAAGTCAGTAAACCCCCTGCCCCACTGACCCTGTATATAAAAAGAAAATGAATTAGTGGTCATT
This sequence comes from Sigmodon hispidus, assembly GCA_004025045.1. Classification (NCBI taxonomy): domain Eukaryota; kingdom Metazoa; phylum Chordata; class Mammalia; order Rodentia; family Cricetidae; genus Sigmodon; species Sigmodon hispidus. The sequence continues at coordinate 21,817 of PVIH01012300.1, read as the reverse complement.
GTTTTTGTATTCTGATTATACACATCAGTACCATAAGGTATACTCTGACTTCCTATTTTAATGACCTGATGTTAGAAATTAGACACTACCTTCTATCCTTCACAGTTTGCCTTCCTCGCATTATAGGGATTTTTATTTTTTAATAATTCTCACAAACCATGCTAGATTAAATAAACCAGTTTGTCTGTTTAAGGATGAGCCATGACTTTCCCTGTCAGAGTCTGTAAAAGACTCCAGTCACCTGCCAGCTCTCAGTCAAGTCCTTTCCAGTCCACCTTCACAACCATCCTCCACTGCAGCTGTCTACTGAAATGCACGACTCTTTATTGGCAAGATTATCAACTGCCTTTTCATAACTTTTGCATTCATTTCTTTTCTACTCTTTAGAAAAGATATTCTACACCAATCTTCACTAGTGACTTTTCCAAAAACACACTTGCTTTTTTTCTCTCTCTCCCAAAAACAAGAGAAGAAATCAACACCAATTTTGGCATGGCAAAACCACAAGCATGTATTTCTTCCCATGACTACACTAAACATAATGACTATTCATGTGTAGAACATGCATGTGTGTGCAAGTGTGTATACACAAGTGTGTGCATGTGCATGGAGGCAGAAGTCACTTCAGGTGTTGATCCACCGGCATGCTTCTTGGGGCAGAGCCTCTCACTGTCATGAGCTTACTAAATAGGCTGAAATAGCTTGCCATCAAGCCCTGGCATTTTCCTAGCTCTGGGATTTTAGACATACCCCAGCACACAGCTTCTCCTGTGGATGCTGGGAATTCATACTCAGGTTCCCACACTTACGTTGCAAACACTTTTCCTACTGAGCCATTTCCTCAACCCCACAGTGGTCTTTTTAAAGGGAATAAGAGCAGTGTGGTGTCTTGAATGAGACTGACCCCCTGAAGCTCATATATTTACATGCTTAGCTCCCAGCGGATTTGATGAACTGTCAGGGAAGGACTAGGAGATGTGGCCTTGCTGGAGGAGGTGTGTCACTAGGATGAGCTCTGAGGTTTCAAAAGCCTAAGCCAATTCTTCTTCCCCCCTCCCTCTCCTTCCCTCTCTCCTCCCAAATGCTGCATGAGGATTATGATGTAAAGCTCTCAGCTATTTCTCTAGTACCATGCCTACCTGCATGTTGCCATGTTTCCCACCATGATAATGGACTAACCCTCTTAAAGACAGGACCCAATTAAATGGTTTTTGGGTTTTGTTTTGTTTTTTAATAACAGTTGCCTTGGCCATGGTGGAACAATTACTAAGACAAGCAGGTAATACAGCCAAGCAGAAGGGAGGCAAGAGTGTTTGAAAAGAATGTGCTACATGTTGTTAACATATAACACCCAGACGTGATGATGTGGCTAAGTAGACATTTGTCAACATGAAGAGTATCTAGAATATAAGTAAAAACCAAAAGATTTGTTAATTTTCTCTTACTAAAAATAAGAATACTCTAAATTATCTAATCATCTAAATTAACCAACACTCAACTCAAAAATGAACTCAAAGACTGTTCAGTCACAGGCAGTGATCCTGTGACACTGGCTCAGGGGATGGGACAAGAAAAAAGCACAATTGCCAAAAATGGTGATAGTGTGGACAGTGGACAGAACAAAATTCACCGAGTATTATTCTGGTGACTTTAATTTACCAGGGCACAATCTACTGAAGGGAAGAGATAAAATGGGTGAAAGCTGAGTACTTAAGGACATAATGATAAACACAGGATTTGGGGGCTGCTGGGACAGTCAGTAAAGGTACTTTGCCATTAAGCCTGAAGGCCTGAGTTTAATCCTAGGGCCCAGATGGTATAAGGATAAAACCAACTCTATAAGCTGTTCTCTGACCTTCCCATGCTCATCGAATGCATATCCCACCAACATATAAAGAAATAAACAGATGTCATGAAAACATTTTTAGAGGCTGGAGACATGGCTCAGTGGTTAAGAGCAATGGCTACTCTTGCAGAGGACCTGAGTTCTATTCCCAGCATCCACATGGATGCTCACAATCAGGTCCAGTTCTAGGGCATCTGATACCGTCTTCTGGTCTATGCAAGCACTTTATGTATTTAGTGCACATACATGCATGCAGGCAAAAAAACAATACATATAAAATAAAGATAAATAAATTTTAAGTCATTATTATTATATTAAGTCGTTAATATAACAGTAAGAGTATTGAACAAACCAGACAGTACTTTTGGAAATAAATGAATATAAAACTAAAAACAAACCTCTGTGTTTATTACAAACTGTCGGACAATTAATGACCATTAGGAACACAATGTTAACAAATTCAACTGATGAGATAATGTGGAATGCTGTATGCTATGAATTATCACTGGGTAATAAAGGAACTGTTTTGGCCTATGGCAAGGCACCTGAGAAGCAGGTGGGAAATTCGAGCATAGATAAAGTGGAAGAAGGGTGGAGTCAGATAGAGAAGCCATGAGCTGCCGCCTAGAGAAAAAGATGTATGGGAATTCAAATATGCCACAAGCCACATGGCAAGACACAGATTAATAGAAATGGTTTAAGATTCAAGCAATATGCTTGAGCCATAGGCCAAAGAGCATGTAATTAAGTATGTGAGTCACTTTTGGGGATTCAGCAGCTGCAGGCAAGTCTGGACTTTGGAGCTAGACAGGCCAGAAACTTCATACTACAGTGCAACCTTTGTAACACAAGAAATACTAGAAGATGAGATTGAGCACAAGGTGTCCAGATAAGATCACTACTCATGATGTTTAAGGCCCTGAATCTGCTAAAAATTTTATGGAACTTACTCTTAGCTCTGACCCTCTGATGTAAAGGTACAAACCTCATATTTTTCAAGGAATTTATTTTTAATCATCTATATCATATTTTTAAGAAAGAGATTAATAATGATTATTAATTATTTATAATGAAAATAAATATTAATATGTTGGGAAATTGGGCATAGTTTTTTCATTATTTTTTTTGCTGATTAAGGGGCATTGGTAATTTTATGAGGGTTTTAAGGCTGGATTATTTTAGTTTTGAAGCTCATGTGATTACTTTTTTTATTAGAGAATTTTTAAGTGGCTTTGGTAAATGAAATTATATTTGTTTGGAAATAATTTATAGGCTTTGATTTTTTTGTAGAAATAAAAGAAGTGTTTTAAGTAATATATTTTTTTAAGGTTTTTTTTTTTTAAACTTTATTTACTTAATCATTTGCCTTGGTGTTTGCCTGGAACTGGAACTACAGACAGTTGTTAGCTGCCATGTGGGTGCTGGGAATCGAACCCACGTCCTCTGGAAGAGCAGATGGTGCTCTTAACCGCTGAGCCATCTCTCCAGCCCCTTAAGTAATATATTTTTACAAATAGATTTTAAAGTTAAGATATTTTTAAAGTACATATGTTTGTTTAATTTAGTAGTTTTTGTAATTATTTGGGTTTTTTGTAGTTAATCAAAAGTTAAAAAATTAAAAGAAAATATAATAATGATAATTTATATTTTTTACTTATTTGTTATTTTATGTGGCTTTATATTATTATTTTTATTTTTTAAGAGTTTTTTAATTTTTTGAAGCTTATGTATATTTTATATATAATATATTTTGTTTAGAGGGTTTTTTATTTAAATTTGTTTATTGTGAATTTTTATTTTTTAATTAGAAGAGTTTTTAAAATGTTAGTATTGTTTTGATTGTTGACTGTGTCTTTTTTGGCGGCTTTTTAATATGGCGGAGGTGTTTGCTGTGTTTTTGTTTATTGTCAGTAAATAGAGTGGACTTGGAATTGTTGTTTAAAAATTGTATAAGTAGAAACTTTAAATTAATTATATTTATGTTGAGTTTTTTGTGAGACGTATGTATGCGTTTAAGTTGTTAGTGCGGACACGCTATTTTTAAGTTTAAGTCTGAACATGTGGTGTCTCTGTATTAAGATATAATTTAGATATATGATTTAAAAGTTGGTTTTGGTTTTGGTTTTGTGTTGTAGAATGTTTTTTAAGTTTTTGAAACTTTTTTAGTCTTTATTTGGGTGTTTGGCCTATGTTGGGATATTATTTGTTGTAAATGATTTTTGGCTTTGTTTGGGCTAGAAGTTTTGACTTTATGGCAGCTTTCATTTTTTAAAGAATGACTTAGAGGCTTATATTAATTTTATGTTGTTTGGCTTATGTCTTAGGCATATTATTAGTTAGGTTTTTTATTTTAATTTAACTTATTTTATGAATTTATTTGACCACAAGTCTGTGGCACATGGCCTGTATTTGTATTTTTACATTTTTTTTTTTTTTTTTTTGGCAGCTGACTGGAGACTCATTGACTCTGCCTTTTTTTACTTGTCTTTGATTTTTGCCTATTGTTACAGTGCTCACCACAGGCTAAAACAGCACATTAATTACAGAATCAAATACAGAAAACAGTCCCACGACAGAAGATTACTTTTTTAAAAGGGGGAGAAATTAAGAAAAGCAAAACAAAGCAAAAGGTAAATAACCCCAAGCAAGGGCAGAAAGAACAGAGTGTGAGGAGCTGAACTGAAATCTCTAAATTGGCGATTTGGTAAAACCACTGGTGACTTAAGATGACCAAGCCACACAAAGATCCATACATACTTTCATGAAAGCACAGAGAAATTTAAAAAGGACATATTTTAGCAAAGAAGCAAAAGAGGCAATAATTTTACTTAATAAAAAAAAATTCAGAAAGAAACACTAAATAAAGCTGAAAAGGCCCATAAGGGTAATAATTTAAGAGGAACAAAGAACTGACAAGGAAAATATTGGGAACAGAGGTCCAAAAAGAAGAATAAAGAAATTCACAGGATCCCTAAGCAAATAAGAGTCAAAAGAAAAAGGGAAATAAAGTTCCCAGGCTAAGCCTTCTAAGCATTTTCAGGGCAAGAAAACAGTAGCTGATTGTGATGGAGCAAAGGGTGCAGCTGGGCAGCGACCACTCAAAGAGCCTGCATCACTACAACAGAAAATAATTTCTAAGTCTTCAGTTGCTCACACCTTTTTGAGGTTTTAAAAGAGAAAATCAGATTTGGCCCATTTCTACTTCTAGTGTTAGAAAGACTATTTTGTCATTGAGCTAGTTTTTTAAGTTAAATGTCTAGTTCTGATTAGTTGTTTTGCTTTGTTTTTCAGACTATCTGCATACCAATGGGGGGGGTTCCCTTACTAAATTACCTTCCCAATATCAAACTATTCTAGTTCAAACCATATAGCATATAAGAAGAAAGGAATGGGGAGGACCAATGCACTGAACCAATGAAGTTGCTCCATTGCTAAATAGAAAAAAATGGCTTCAGGCCACTAGCTTGATACCTTCTTTTCCACTTCAGTCAAGATTGATGATGCAAGAACTCAGAATGGGGAAATCAAATAACATTGAAACTAAGATCTGCTGCACAAAGTAACTTTTCACAGTTACACTGAGGAAGATACATAAAGGTTTTAAGTGAAAATACACATATAGGTAATGTTAATCCCAAAGATAGGAGGAGAAAGACCACCAACCCAAATTATTATGGCCAAATTAATTAAAGCAAGCTGTCTTTTATGGCTGTGAAGAGACACCATGACACTGACAAGATCAGGGGCTATTAGCAAGACTTAGACGCATGGCTTTGAGGTCTTGAAGACCCCAGTATGGGGCATGGTCAGCCCCTTCAAAGACTGTTGCACGTTGCCTCCCCTTTCCATTTGTTCCCCATGTTCTCGGAGGGAAGATCACCATCGCCATGTGGTGTTATGGAATTTAATTTATCATGAGGTTTATATTAAGGTAATGTTTATTATTTTTAAAACACTTATAGTATAAAGGATGTTCAGAGGGGAAAAAGATGGAGAAGCAGCACGCAGGAGAGGTCTAAACTGAGCGGTCTTTCTGAACCATGCAACCGGTCTAGAAAAAAGGGGATCTGCTTTTTCTTTTTCTGGGGCTCTTTCCTGCTGACCACGCCTTGCTCCACTTTAAGAGGGGGCTCTGGGTTGTCTTGAGCAGATGTTGTCTTAGAATTTTTTTATTATTTTTATATGACTTTTATAATCTTGTAACTTAGTGGTAATGGTCTTTTTTAGTGTTTTAAGGTCTTGTATAAATGACCTTTTTAACAATTTTATAGAGTGGAAATTTTTTTTAGTCTTTATATGTATATGTTTTATTATTTTTTGATCTACTTTTTTAAGTTTTTTATTAATATAAGCTTTGTATTTTTTTAACTAATGTAGACCTCTCTTTTATGGAGGAAGTGAGCTTTTTAATTGTCTTAAAATGTTTATTTAAGTCACACATCTTAGCGAGTAAAGCTGTTTTAGTATCTTTAGGTATCTTACATATCTTATGGGGAATGTGTTTATCTCTATGTTGGGATCTTTTAAAATAGGTAGGTATAAAGTATATTATTACACAAAAAAGTAAAAGAACTCTTGGGTTGAGATAGCTTTTAAATGTATAATCTTGAAAATAATTTTTTATTACTGTTGTGAAAAAGTGGGTAAAATTTTGAACAGTTATTTTATTAGACATTGTGAAAGAAAAAAGAATGATTATCTTATTTAGATGTAATGAGGACTTATGGCCACAGATGTCACAGCTGCGTTCAGCAGTGGCGCTGGGAACAAGATGGCGATTTTAATTTTTAGCGGAAAGCAAATTTTATTGGCATGTGTCACTGCAACCAGCGTGTGCCAGTATATAAACGGCACAACTTGGTCTCTTAGATTTTTGTTTACTCACTGTTTTTACTGGCCCTGCCAGGAGATCTACATGATTGGGAGTGAGTCTCGAATCTAAAATAGCCCCCCCGCCCTGAGTGCTGGGATACCCAGCCGGGTTTTGTGAAAATAGCCCCATGTTGCGCGCCAGATGTTATGGAATTTAATCTGTTGCGAGGTTTATATTAAGGTAATGTTTATTATTTTAAAGCCACTTACAGTATAAAGGGTGTTCAGAGGGGAAAAGGTGGAGAAGCAGCCCACAGGAGAGGTCTAAACTGAGTGGTCTTTCTTAACCACGCCACCGGTCTAGAAAAAAAGGGATCCGCTTTTTCTTTTTCTGGGGCTCTCTCCCACTGACCATGCCTTGCTCCGCCCTGCTTTCTTGATGTTATCAAAGTTTACCTAGGTAGCTTCAGGTTTCCCGCTACAATGTGGGACATTTCAACCCTCCAGGAATTGCCCTAAGATTCAATCTTGTATCAGTGAATGTTCATATAACCTCCTTATATATATTAGTCCTTTAATATAATCAGCTGGCAGTGAATAATTCCTACAATAGCTGTCAGCAACTCTTATAATGAAAAACAATTAAGGCTGGCTTACAGTTTCAGAGTTTCAGTGTATTATCAATCATGGTGGGAAGCATGGCGGCCTGCAGGCAAACATGGCAGCCTAACCCTCTTCTTCTTTTGGAGAAAGAGCTGAGAGTTTTACATCTTGATCCTCAGGCATCAGGAAAAGACAGTGACACACTGGCCAGACTTGACCTGAGATCTCAGAGCCCACCCCCTAGTGACACAGCTTCTCCAACAAAGCCAACCTACTCCAATAGTACCATTCCCTATGGGCCTATAAAGACCATTTTTTTTCAAACCACCACAAAAGCAATTAATTAAAGCAAGCTTTTTTTATTCCTGTACATGGGCTGCCTCCCCCTAAGATGAGGTTCAAGAGGTCAGCCTTGGATATAAGGAAGACAGGTTTATGTAGTTCAGGGGTAGGGGCGCTTCCTAACAGAAATTGGGCAGGCAAAATAGGTCAGCTTATAGCAGCAGGACAAACAAGTTAGTCCTAACAACCCACTGAAACAAACACATGGTTGCAAGGTGGACATACAAAGTAGTTATAATCCTAACAAGGTAGTCATAGGTGGTCATCTAACTTTTTGAAACAAAGGAAGAGTTACAAGATGGCTATAAACAACTTTTTCAAACAAAGGCATGATTTCCATTCCTGTAACAGGCAGAACAGAAACACTGTGGTTAAGGTTACTGCTGGGGCATAGTCCCATCCTTGAGAAAGAGGTGTAATCATAAACAAGAATGAATGTTTGTCTTTATTGTAGATGGCTTTCAAATCCAAGATGGAGGCAGACTATTTCTTCAATAACTCTATGACCACACCCATCTAATCATGTCATTTTCTTATTTTCACTAATAATTAAACAGAAATGATACACAAACACCTAGCCTTTTCCCTATCTTTACTCTTATCCTGGTGGTGTGCTTACAAAGTGAACACTTTGGAACTCTGACAATCAGTGCACATGGCATCAACTCAGTGACTGACTACCAGGGTGGGAGGTAACAAAAAAGAAAAAATTGCTTGAAGACTCACTGTCTACACTTGTTTACAACTAAAGGCAAATGAAGGCAGGCTACCACTTCCAAACTTTTGCTGTTGTTTTTTATTGTTGTTGTTGCTGCTGTTTATTTGGGGTTTTTTGGTCTTGGTTTTCTTTTGTTTTTGTTTTGTTTTGGGGGGTTTTTAGAGACAGGGTCTCTCTGTGTCCTGGCTGTCCAAGAACTTACCAGATTGTCTTCAAACTTACAGAGACCAACCTGCCTCTGCCCCCTAAGTGCATGTACCAATATAACCAGCCTCACTTCCAAATTTTATTTTAAGTTTATTTATTTTATGTGTCTGAATGTTTTGCCTGCATATATGTGTACCACATGCATGACTGGTTCCTGCAGCAGAGGCTAGAAGAGTATACTGAATCATAGGGAACTGGAGTTACAGATGGTTGTGAACAACCATGTGGGAACTGAACCCTTGTCCTCTTAACCACTGAACTATTTCTCCAGCCCCCAATTCTTAAAACATACTTGAGCATTAGTAGAACATTATTTAGAAACAAAAACTAATGGCCTAGTTATCTGGTTCAGAGACTTTCAGTGTCTCACCAGAATAAGTGTATGACTTAAACAAATCACATGCCTCCCTATGTCCTCCAGAAATTAAGATGAGATGCACTGCCAGCCACATCTAGAGACTGTCTGTACAAGTTGATGAGTGCTACAAAAAAGTGTCTTTTATAGAGAGACTTGTAAATTTTAAAAATAGAAAATACATTCAAGCATGGTAGCACAAGCCTTTAATCCCAGCACTCAAGAGGCAGAGGCAGGCAGATAGATCTCTTGGAGTTCAGGGACAGCCAGGTCTACAAAGTAAGTTCCAGGGCAGCTAGAGTTGTTACTCAAAGAAACTCTGTCTTGAAAGCACACACACACCCTTAAAAAAATAGAAAATACATATGAACAATTTAAAGAATAGTTATTAAACCAAGGTAGCCATCACCCAAGCAAAGAGAAGACTACCAATGTCACAGGACTGCCCAGGCTATATGCACCTGCCGTATAGTCTCCCTAACCATTAGCCTTCTTCTGCCTCCTAAACAACACAGTTAACATTTTCTTGTGTCTGATCTTTTGAGGTACAGTCTCACTATGTAGCCTAGTGAGGTGACCCTCCTACCCCAACCTTCCAGGCACTGGATGGCAGGTGGACACCAGCACACCTGGGTCCCCTGTTTAAACAGAATCACACTAGGGTCTCCTACAGGTGTGTGATGTTTCTTTTTCTCCACATGATGTCTGAGAGACTCATATCTCTGCATTCTTTTTGTTACTAGTAGATATGTGAGTTGCTTCCATTTGAGAGTCTCATGACTATAAACATTCATGTCTATAAACATTCATGCACATATATAAGAATTCTCTAGAGATTCATCAAGGATAGAATTGCTGGATCCTTAAAGTCACTAGGAAACAGCAAACAACCCTCCAGGGTGAATCTATCAACATAAGCAAACACCAAATGGGTGAGATAGAAAGTTACTCCCTAACTACCAGTCCTCAAAAGTTAACTGTTATACATGGAAATCCTACTTAGAGATCATTGGTTAGTATTCCTCCCTCAAAGCCTTGAGCTTGCTCTCTTTGCCTAGAACACTTATATATATATATAAAATTTGTGTGTGTGTGTGTGTGTGTGTGTGTATGTGTGTGTCCCCATAATGTTTCCTCCCTCACCTTTCTCAGGACCTTAGCCAAATGTTATCTTCTCAGTAAGAACTTCTCTGGCTACTCTATAAAACTGCAATAGCCCATCCCCACTGATTCTTACCCCCAAGCTATTGCCATGATTTAATGTATTAATTTATATAAAAAAGAACAGTATGAAATTGATGTAAGGAGCAGAGGATGTGACTCGGAGGATACTCTTCAAATTTTATGACCAGAGAATCAACTATAACTCAGCAGAAGACTAACACAGCTGTTCTGCAACATGCATGAGACGACAGAGCAGCTCTCTCAGTATCATGAAGCAGCAAAGTAGAGCAGAAATGGAAGAACACAGTGAAGACATGTCAACAGCAATCTCCCAAGACAGAGATAGTCAAACCTTGAAGAAATCAGTAAGCAGACTACCAAAAAATAACAGAGGATTCAAACATGTGCTTTCAATTAAATTATATAAATAAAATGTTAAAAGAAATAACCAAAATCATAAGCCAATAAACATACCTGCAGGGCTAGACTAGAATTTTAATTGAATCCAAACATTTATGCAGTATCTTTTATTGTCAAATAATCTTCAAATAATTAACTATATAACTGATTGCATTAACCCACATGCAGAATAGAAGTTAATTTAACTGCATTATTTTAATTTTCTCCTCCAAGATCTTTCAGCCAAATAGCTGATAAGAATTAACTAGCCAACTACATTCTACCTCTGTTTCCTTCCTACTACCTTGAATAAAAAGTGTTCATAAATTGTAATTGGCCAGAGTGCAGATAACAAGAAGGAAGCACTCAGCTGACCAGTACAATTACTTAGGGTCTGAGTTCCTGAATAGTCAGAGCAGAATGCATTTGCAAATCCACATCTGAAGGAGCTGTGCTATGAGCAATACCAGTTCACAGCACCAGACTGAATCTTGTGCTTCTGGCTCGAAATTTAATACCGTCACAATTTGCCCTACTCAGAATAGGTTCATCGATTACTATTCTTAGTCTAGTGAAGACAATCAAAATTATAGGCATGGGCCAGCAAGAGAGCTCAGTGTGTAAAGGTGCTTGCCAACAAGCCATCCGACTAAGTTCTATCCCTAAGACCCACATGGAGGAACAGGAAAACCAGCTCCTGCAGGATGTCCTCTGGCCTCCACATGCATATCATGGCGTACCCATATACACACTCACACATATACTATAACATTTTTAGTGCAATTTCGAAAGTAACAAATGTCTGTGCAATCTTCCCAGCACTCTGCAGCAAGCACACAACTGGAGCCCATACCTGCAGAGCTCAGGAGGACACTGAAGTCTGTCCCCCGCTGGGATTCTCCACTTTCATCATTCACTTCTTTTTCAGCATCTTGATATCGATCCCAGTTAGAGACAATCTTTCTTCTAGAAAAATTTCCTTGCTCATCATTCTCTTCTTCATGGGTCTCTGAATCACTGTCATCTTCCACCTGTAATCATTAGAGACAAATCAATAGTCAAGGAGTGGAATCCTGACCTTAGGAGTCTTTACAGTAAAATAAGGGAGAAAAGGAGAACATAAGTGTAACACTAAAACCGAGTTTGTAAAAAAACACTGGCATCCTAAGTAATATTTCCAAAGACCCTCACTATATCAGAGCATTATCTCATTATTATTTCTAATGGGTATGTAAAGGAGGTTGGCACACTCTGCCTGTTCCTGCCCCACGGATAGTGGTTTTTTCATCTACTTGAAATAACAGAGGCTATAAGATTGCGGAAATCCACATAAAGATGAAAGGGAAATAACTCAATAAAAGTCCCTGACCTCTGCATGTGTATTATGACATACATGGTGCACAACACACACACACACATATCATCTCTCCCCGGAAATTTACAGATATTTACAAACGTACCTCACAAATGTGTTTTAAGGAGAACTCAACTTGGAGGCATTCTTGAGCATTATCTAGCCTTAGGAATTAAAAGAAAGCATGCAGAGAACAGTAGATTTTAAGAAATCTTACAGTATACTTAGAAATAATGACTTGATTATTGCAATATTAAACTGCAAGCCATCAAGAAGTGTGGGTAAAAGCCTTTACCACACAAGCCTGGTGACCTGAGTTTGAGCCCTAAAACCCACAGTGGAAGGAGAGAATCAACCCTAACCACAACACACATGACCACACTCATACCTACCTGTCTCTCCTTCCTAACCTCCCTCTCCCTCACACATACACAGAATAATAATAATAATAATAATAATAATAATAATAAATGTAATGGGTTTGGAGAGATGACTCAGTGGTTAAGAGCACTGTCTGCTCTTCCAGAGACTTGGTTTTAATTCCCAACACCCATATAGTAGCTCATAACCATTTGTTTATAACTCTAGTTCCAAGGATCTAACACCCTCTTCTGGCCTCTGCAGGCATTGCGTGTATACAGTGCCCAGACATACATGCAGGCAAAACATCAATACACATTTTTTGTAGAAAATAAATTTTAAAATTGCAAAAGAGAAATGCTGGCAGGATAGAGAAGAAAAATAGACTAAACAAACTTAATGGACTGAGGTGGGTATCAGTGGCAGAAGAACCAGTTGATGAGTTAGGGTTGTTGTTAGGGAAAGAAGGTCCTGGTTGATGACTGAAGTGGGTGAGACTGGCAGATGGTCCTAGTTAGTGAGCTATGGTGACTGTCAGGGGGAAAAGGCCATGGTTGATGAGCTGGGTGGCTGTCAGGAACAGAAGGTCCCAGGTTCCATCCACAGCATACCACCACACACACACACTGGATTCACAGTGTAAGACTGGGGACTTATCTATACTCTGATTCAAATAGTCTAAACATAAGAGTCATCATGAAAACTATAAACAATGGCTGGACATTTGACTATATTAAGAATAACCTAGTAATACTATTTACTGTTTGATTCATAAAGATGTTAGGATTCTTTAATTCTCATGCATTAGGTGCAAATATTCAACCATCTGTGAAAAGATAAGGCATATGGGAGCTGGTTCAAATAGCACATGGAGAGGGATGGTGGCCAGAAAAAAAACTACTTATATGACCATTGCTGAGATAGAGTCATGGAAATTCATTTACAGTTAGCCTATGTGTTGTTGTATATTTAAATTTTTCCATGATAAAGTATTATTTTTTAAAGGAGACATGCATGTAGAATCTAAATATATAGTTCAAAGGAGAGTTCAAAGATTATAATATCAAGAAAGTAAAACTAATGAAATATATTCAAATCAACCATTTATACACAGTAATTAAATATGAATTTAAAAACTCCAATTAGCTGGATGTCATGGCACATATTTACAGACACAACATCATCATGAATTAGAGTCAGTCTAAGCTACAGAATAAGACCTATGGGTAGGTGATGGCTTCATGGGGACAAAGAGTCAGATTTCTTTCAGGGTATGGCTCCTGGTAGGCCCACCATGCTCCACTGGATGGCCCCACAATCAGGAGTATCTGGGCAGCACAAACTGGAATCAATAGATTATTTGAAAGTAGGGGAAGAGAGCAGAGAGGTGAAGGAGGACCTGGGAAGAACCAAGGTCAAAATCAAGGGTGAATATGATCAAATTATTTCTTTTTTTTAATATTTATTTATTATGTATACAGTATACACAAGAAGGTACCAGATGTCATTATAGATGGTTGTGAGCCACAATGTGGTTGCTGGGAATTGAACTCAGGACCTCCGGAAGAACAGTCAGTGCTCTTAACCTCTGAGCCATCTCTCCAGCCCTGATCAAATTATTTCAAATATGAAATAATTGAAGAATTAAAGTTCTTTTCTAAAACAATACCTTACAAACACAGAAACAGGACATTTGCCTTGTAGAAAATGATGAAGACAAAAACTAAGATACATTTTAAAGCCCACATTTGGGCTATTGCTGTATTATACATAAGGCTCTTCGTTCAAAATCCCTGGTCCCACCTGGAAAAGAAAAACTACTTCTCATCACCAAGAGAGTACCGTATCACACATGTTCCCTCCCAGTTCTTTCTTCCACTATACTTATGCATTTTGATTTTGGCAACCAATTATATTAAGTAAACATGTTCTGCCTCTCCATTTCAATACATTTCATATTCTATAACACATAATATCAGAATGGTTGGTTCAGTTCTGTTTCTGAGAGGATCTTACTATGCAGCCCAAGTTTGTCACAGATTCAGATGCTTCATGCTTCAATCTCCCAAGTAATGAGGCCACAGGCCTGTGCCACCACACCCAGACCAGCCTCCAGAGTGCTGAGGTTACAGGCAGGTGCCACCACACCCAGGCCACACAGACTACTTCTAGCCACACACCTCCAAAACAAATTCCTTTACTGCTTGTTTCTTCCAGAAAGTTCCAAATGCTTTCTGCTCACTATCCTACATCATTGGAAGCCAGTGCAAGCTCTCTTTGTAGTGTGTCAATTTATTGACGAGGCCAGGCTAGGGAGCACACAGAACAGTTTACCTTCAGTCTGGCTTCTTTTCTGTTTTTCTTAAATTATTTGTAGATATGTTTTTAATTTCCAATGTTACTTAAATGCTCAGTCAAATATATGTTGACAATAATGCACCATACAGTGCACTGGACAGTGTTATATCACACCAGTTGACAGACAAACAGAAACCTCAACACAACTAACAAGATAACTACAGAAGGGTTGAATGACAGGCATAACCCACTCATGGAGTAGATTTGTCCCATTTCTATCTTGGACCTTGCCTTAGTGTTACTTTGGTCCTCTATAATCCACAGTTTCCCATCAACCATTCACTCAACAAATTTCACATTAATCAATAATTCTTACCTAAATGAAACTGCAAAAGTTTCCTAAAAGGATGAACTAAAATCAGCCCTTCAAGATTTCTTTCAGCCCTCAATTATCATAAGCTTCATTGCAAAGAAAAAAAATGATCATTTATATTAACATCTAGAGATTACAAATGTAGTCTGGAAGCTGCCATCTCTGCAAAATTCTGAAAACCCAAAGATACTAGCTGATTAAAGTTATTTAGTGAGTGAAATCTGCCACAAAAATCAACTGATACCTGGGACTGCAAGAACCAGGGCTAGAACTAGAACTAAAGTGTTAGGGGGCTTTGGTGTAAGAAAACCCAATATTCTTTTGTTGTCCCACCGAGGAAAGTTCAGAGAAGCCTCTCCAGTTAGCCGGAATCTCTAAGCAGCTAAAGCACATGGCAAACTAGGGGCCTGGGCAAAATAATGATCCTGGTGTAAAACACAACTGTGACTGCAAACACTTGAGAGAGTGTTTCTCAGCCCGGAACACAGACACTGAAATGAAAGACAGGAGACCTGGAGAGAACTAAGAACCCTGAAATGATCATCATTCAATAGTCACTGAGTGTTCACAGCAGGCTGGCCTCCTGCAGACAGACAACTCCCTAATCTCAAATTAGAAATGTCACCAAAGGAGGATCTCATTGCTCCTACCCAATTGTAAGGGCCAGAGCAGCCCAAAAGAGGAGAGTAAAAGAAGAAATGAAGCAAGAAGACACTTGCTTCATTATACAAATACAGACACAGCAGTCGGGAGTACTGAAGAATGCAGTATTACATAACCAAGGTGTTGTTTTTTAGTGACATCATCTCAAAGCTACACTGCTCATTTTCACAATAATAATTTATACCTGGAAGCCCATCATTGGCTACAGTGTTCATAAGTAAGAGAACCCAATTAAGTTACTCATGATCAAAGTACTACTGAGCTATTATCCTGCCCAGTGGCAACATAAACTACAAAAAATCCATTTGGAACACACTGAGTACAATTTCACTTCTAATAGGCAAGAGTCAATTTGAATTGACCTTCTACAGAAGGAAGATGAAAAAAATCCTTCAGTATACAACCACTCAGGGTGGACAGTGTATAATTCTCCATCATCTGGGTGTGGTGGTGCACGCCTTTGATCCTAGCAACTCAGAAACGAAAAAAGATTACTCAAGTTTTCCACTAATAGGGATGGTGTAGCAACACTTTTATTCTCAGAACAGTAGTCAGCAATTCACTATACACTAACACACAAACACCAGCAGAAGCCAGGATTTAGTCAAGGCCTCTGCCACCTTAGAACAAAGCTCACTTGCTCCTTGATATCTGGTAACATCCCCTATTTTTCTACCTGAGTTCCACCCTCAATTACCTTTAGGATTCACATGTCCAATGACAGTCTCAAGACAATTCAGACTCCTAACATGCAACCCCAAATTTTTCCAGCCATTGCCCACTACCCAGTTCAGTGGCTACTTCTATGTTTTAAGATAATTGTTGCAGCAGCACTCATTTCCTGAAATAAAACTCTGGAGAGACTGGAGAGATGGCTCAGCAGTTAAGAGCACTAGCTGCTCTTCCAGAGGACCTGGGCTTGGTTCCTAGGACCCAGCTTTGTCCCCCAGTACCTCCAGGCAGCTCCCTACCACCAGTAAACTCTAGTTCCAGGGAATTTAACGTCTTCTTGTGGCCTCTGTAAGAAACTGTACCTGTGTACCATACATACGTTCTGGGATATATACATATTCATAAAATAATAAATAATATTTAAAAAGAAAATCCTCTTGGAGCCAAGCTAGGCAGTAGTGGTGTGTGTCTATAAGAGCAGAGCTTGGAGAGTTCTTGGAGCAAGAACATGGTCTCAAGGGACAGGCTGAAACAAGCAAGTCCAATTTTATTATGGAGAGAAAAAACTTAAATACTTTTTATCCCAGCTAGGTGAAAGGGCTTTGATTCCCTGGTATCTGCAGCTGCAGGCAATGGTCTTCCACTGGTCTAGAATGTTGAATTGAACTCCCACCACAGTCAAGGTCCCAGGCAGACCCAAGGTTGGCTTATGCAGATGTACTTAGGAGCACTGGTCTTATGGCACTAGTTATCACCAGTTTGTACTGGTTGAGGCCAGGCTGCTCTCCAGGCCCTTAGAAACCTCCACATCAGTATCTTGCAAAAGACAAAGGGTTTTGTTCTTAAACTGGCATGGTAGTACACACATTCAGGAGGCCAGGGCAAAAGGAATACTTGAGTCCAAGAATTCAAGGCCAATCTAGACAATATGGTAAACTCATATCTCAATAATAATAATAATTAATAACAATAGTATAAAGTTAATTTCTTTTTTACACTCAGAGTTCTAAACCACTACTTTTCTAGTCTCTTCCCATCAAGGTATTGGTCAAATTTTTCTCTCTTTAACTAAACCAACCTCCTTCCCAATCCACCACCGAATTCACCAACAGCCTTAAAAGAGTGCTCAAGTCTCTCCAGAGAGGTGAAGCAAAGCAAAGCAGCCCTGCCATATGCCATTCACCCATCCTGATCCAATAAAGCTGAGCAGCTCCCCAGAAGGACACATCATCTCATCAGCTGCTCTGAAGGGTCTGTCACTTAAGACTCTGCACATGTCATCCCTGTTGCCATGGCGCCATCAGTACTGATAAGATGCCAATTACCAAGGTAAGTGGCTTCAGGGAGCCTAGATTTCTAAAACTTTTAAAAACCCGGTTCCCTGGCAACACTTGCAAAATAAGAATCATGATGTCTTCATGCAGTTGTCTGTGTCAACACACTTCAGTCAATGCACAAAACAGCCTCAACAGAGTCTTTACTGTTGAGAAAGGGCCTCACTAGGTGACCCAGACTGATCTCAACTCCAGATCCTCCTGCCCCAGGCTTCCCAGTGTGCTGGGCTGACAAACAATGCCATGCAAAGTTTGGATTCTTCTTTTTTATTTTTATTTTTTGACAGAACTTGGGTTGAACCTAACGCCTTCCTCATGCAAGCTATATAACCTAACACTGAGCTGTACCTACTACATTTTGTTAGGTTTTATTTTGAGGCAGGCAGGATCTCACTAAGATGCCCACACAAGCCTTGAACTTGTGACTCTATGGCCTAAGCCCTCTCAGTAGTTAGGATTACCAGCCTGCAGCATCAGGCTTAGCTGGACTAATTTTTTCAATGCATCTGATTGGAACTTTACTACTGGGTAATGTTGGTGCATGGTAAGACAGAGTCTCACTGTGTAACCTGGGCTGACCTCAACCTTAACAGCAGTTCTCCTGAGAGGTGAGGTTAGCAGTAGATGCCACCACCACCACTTCCCTTCCCATTTCTAAGGGAGGGTTTCCCACTGGCTGCTTTACAAGTTTCCTCTACAACATAAATCCGCACAAGAAAAATACAAATTAGGCTGAAACAATATGTTTCTCTTAGAACATCCATTTTCTATTGAATTCTCTGAGCTTTAGAAGTAAAATAAGGTTCAGAGAGAGACTTTTCCAAGGTCTTAGGGACAGACACAGAATGAAAATATCTAAAAGTGCAAATATGTCTCTTCACTGAGAAAAATATTACTGTGAAAAAATAATTTTCTCTATATGTGGTCACCCATGGCTATAATCCCAACACTCAAAAAGCTAAGGAGAATCACTTCAAGACCAAGTCTGGCTGCATTCACAGTAAGTTCAAGGTAACCTGGGGCTATAAAATGAAACCATCTAAGATGAAAACTAACTATATATGAAAACTAAACTATCTTGGTGTCTAAAGGCCGAGTGAAAGTTTTCATGATTATAGAGGGAGACTAAGTGGCTGTCAGAAACTAACCAGTGCAGAGAGAGACTGAACTCAGGCCTGATGCACGCTTGGCAAGCACATCCCCTTCTCCTCACACAGCTTTCCAAACTCATTTCATTCAGTGAAGCCCTGGAGAGCAGACAGGATCTTACACACAATCAATTATATGAATACAGATGAAGTCTACTTAAAATAGATGATGCTCCCACTCCAAAACTTACCACCACACAAATGAACAGATCTGAGACCCAAAAACTTATTCATTGAAACTCATCTTAGGATCTCTGAAACCCAAGGCAAAGAAAAATTATCAAAGTGTATCTCACAGCAAACTAAAACAAAAGTCAACTGTCACCAAGTTAGAGAGGGAGGGAGGGAGGGAGGGAGGGAGGGAGGGAGGGAAGAAGAAAGATGGAAGCTACAGCTTACTCTGCCTCTTTTTGCTAAGGTTTAACTCCATCTTGTGCTAAGGTCCCCTCTCCTCAACTACCTAAGGGCTCAGAGTGAGCTACAATTCTTGCTACCCTTCCCTGACACCTGAGTGTCGTCATGACTGGTCCCACCACATCATTCGGACCTTTGATCAAATTATAATCATATTAAGTGTAGCTACTACATTCAATTTCACAACTCAAATACAATATCTACATAACACACACCCCTTTTACTAAGGACTAATCTGTTGGCCTTGTACATGCCCAGCTATTACCGAGTCCAACCACACAACCCTGACTTCTTAGGCAAAGGTCAAATACCATATAACCAGCAAAGACTATTAGAGTTACCATTTCACACGAAATAAAAAACAGATCTGGCAGAATTTTCACCTTCTAACAGTAACAGTCTCAAACACACACACACACACACACACACACACACACACACACTCACTCACTCATACAACCAACTGAGGACAAACAGGCCACCATACCTATTCTGTGTAAGGGTTCTAGTTCCCAGCATGGAAAGCTCCTCTTGAATTTACCCCCATTTCTGTTGTCCTTCGGTGGCTAGTGTGTGAAATGCATGTTTGTTCTGTGTTGAGAGCTGGCCGCATGTTATTAAAATGGTTTCTTCATCAAGAGCATTTACACATGGCATTAATGAGAGGAGAAAAGAGTGAGTGCACCCCAGAGCCCATAGAAACCAAGCCACAGCTGCTGCACAAGTTACAGAGAGTTCAATCACAAATACTTTGTGAGGAGAAGGAAAGGCGTTGTCTGTGTTCAACCTCCTTTAGGTACACGGTGCACGGCACTTGGAAGGTGCTTGCCCAACACACTCCTTTGATTGAACTGATCTTAACTTCGTGGCATCATAGCAATGAAATTAGGAAACCTCTTTCCCTTCCTGCCCCTGCTGAAGCCAAAATAAAACATAAAATAGGCACTTTTCTGTGAATTTCAGGAGACCGTTTCTCCTACAACAGGAAAGAGTCCTGCAGTCTACTTCTCCCTTCTGCTGTAGCTCTTTCCAAGTGTGACCTTTAGGAAGCTCTTCCTACATTAGGAAGGGAAATCTTTTCATTAAAAGAAAGGGCAGCAAAGACTCCCGAGGAGAGGAGAAAGCTTTCATCGTGCATTAAAGAAAGGTGGATTTTTCACAAAGCTCCTGATCCAGCAGGCCAAAATGTAAATCCCAGGATCAGTGTGGTGGGGAGGTAAGGCAAGCCAGACGCCTGCAAGCCACAGTACAGCAGGCCTTGGTAACCTAGTGTGGGAGCTAGCAAGGCCAGCCAGCACTGTGTGGCCATATTTTTTGGCAGATTATTGACTTCTGTTTCACAGAAATTCAAAGTAACATTTAATTCCACATTCTCTTGATCCCGATTGAAAATGCCCAAATACTCTTTGGGGGAAAAGTCCAAATTAAATTATAGTGTTGCTTTCTTGGAACTATGAGGCTACTGAATTTAAAGTATCCTAAATTCTCCAGAGGTATGCCCTAGTTTGCTATCTATTGCTGTGATAAAGACCAAAAGCGACTAGAGGAGGAAAGAGCTTGCTTAGCCCACACATCCTGATCTCAGCCCATCACTGAAGAAAGCTAAGGCAGGAACCAAAGAGACCATGGGGGAGGGAACCCTGCTTACTGGCTTGCTAACTTTCCATGGCCATGGCTTGCATAGCCTGCTTTCTTATATAATCCAAGGCCACCTGTCCAGAGTAGCACCACATACAGTGGGCTGGACCTTCCCACATCAATCATTTATTAAGAAAATGGAGGGCTGGAGAGATGGCTCAGTGGTTAAGAGCACTGGCTGTTCTTCTGAAGGACCTGAGTTCAATTCCCAGCATCCAAATGGCAGTTAGCAACTGTCTGTAATTCCAAGATCTGACACCCTTACACAGTTATACATGCAGGAAAAAACACCAATTCACATAGAAATAAAAATAAATATTTCAGAAAAAAAAATGAAAATGGACTAGAGGCTTGCCTACAGGACAATCTGATGGAAGCAATTTCTTAACTGGGCTCCCTCTTTCCAGATGGCTGCAACTTCTGTCACATTAGAGGCAAAGAAAAAAAGGAGGGGGGAGAGAGGAAGAAAAGGAAAAAAAACAGCACAAGGAATAAAGCTGGAAAAGCCAAGGAGAGTTAAATTTTGGCAGAACAAAAACTAGTGATTTTCCTGCTTCAACCTTCTGAGTGGTAGGATTACAGGCATGTGCCACCCACCACACCTGGATAAACTTGTTCTTTAACATAAATGTAGGACAGGAGAGATACCTCAGCACTAAGAAGGCTTTTGCGGAGGACTGGAGTTTGGCTCCTGGCACACAAGTCAGGTAGCTCATTTCTGCCTATAACTATAACCCTAAGGGATCCAATACCCTCTTCTGGTCCTCATGAACATGAGAACACTGTTTTCAGATTTTCTTTTATTCTAGCCCCATGTTAGAACACCAAAATGTTATTTTTGCTCTTTTAGGGGGCCTGCCACCCAGTTCCCAAATAAATCACACATGGAAGCTTATTCTTAATTATAAATGCCCAGCCTTAGCTTGGCTTGTTGCTAGCCAGCTTGTCTTAACTTTAAATTATCCCTAATTAACTTATGCCTCTGAGCTTTTTATTTTTCTTACTTTAGTATATCTTACTTTTATTCTTACTCAATAGCTTGCTGTGTGGCTGTGTGGCTAGGTGGCTGGGTGGCTGAGTAGCTGTGTGGCTGGGTGGCTGGGTGGCTGGGTGGCTG